>LWMK02000304.1:0-90567 GCA_001693075.2 Taenia saginata | reverse complement strand
CAAAAGCCCCGATTTCCGATCGAGACACTTGTAAACCAGTCCGTAAGTGCCTAGAACGATAGAGCAAATGCTTTTGTCAAACCGCCAATTTTTTTAAGTCGGGAAAGATGCGAGAGATCGTAGCCTGACATCACCGCGAAATGCGCAGAATGAAGTTCAAATCAGCCCAGGTTACGATTGTTTATCAAAACATCGGTGGCGCATCATTCTAAACATTATGTTACAAAATTCGCTCTAAGTCAAGCAGTTTCAAAGCATATGTTAAAGTTGGACAAAAGAAATTATTTGGATTACAAAAATTTCTGTGTGAAATGCTACGATGTCAGTGATGCAAACCCAATTCGCCATCAAAAGCGTACTTTTGACTTAGATCGGTATCTCTTTCTAAGTCAATGCTACCATCAATTTTACAAACAATTTTTTAATACTCTCTGCTAGAACGCTTTATTGAAGTTAATTCTTATCGCTAGGAAAAGATTTTGACTTCAACTTGTGCCTTAGTATGAAAACAAACCAGTTTCTAGAAACTTGTTAATGAGGTTGGAAAAGAGCTGCTAGTGTAAGCTGCCACTAAGATCACTAGCAAAGCCACATGAATCAAGCGCTCTGCCAAGTCATGGTAGAATGCCAGGAAAACTCAAAACCATGAGTAGAACTATGCTTAAAAATTTTGACCACAGCATCAGTAGACTACAGAGCCGCTTGTGCTGGGGCTGAGCGAAATGTCTGTTATGCCACTGGAGATATGGTGGAAAGACATCGAAAGGGAGAAAATGTACCTAAGTTAGGGCTAGTACACAACTTTCGCTCACTCATATTTCTATTTTTAGTTCGCTTTTCATATTACAGGATATGATGGCGAGGATAACATAAATTGAGACTCGAAAGAAACAGAGAGGCAGAAATCAGGCATGAGCTTGGCAAACTATCATTGCTCAAATTTGGATGCGTGGTTTCGACTCATTCTCTGGAATAAACTGCCTCTGTGCTAGTCTTCCAAATTTTAGGGCCATGAAGTCCTGATCAAACGCATAGCAGACGCTAAGAGAATTGCCGACGCAGTGGTGCTGCAAAGTTACTTCACATTGGGCAAAACGCAACATGCCGTGCACTTCTGATCAGAGAATGAATAGAGATACAAGGTGGGTTCACATCTAAAGCAGTTATGCTATACACTCTAGTTGCAATATCAGCTTCTTTCGCCGGTGGATGATTGCACAGAGAGCTTTGGAAAGAAGCACACACTTGACATTTTCACTACCTAAGAACAGTCAAAGCTTAAATCAAGATCATCTCGCCGCATCATCATAAGTTGTCCCTACTTTCGATATTTGCATGTGTAAAAGACCCCACATGTTTCTAGAATAATGGAATAGTTGGCTTTATCAAAGAGACCAACCTCCTTAACTGTCTGGTCAAGTCCGCGCCCAAAAAGCTCCAGAAACCTTGTATGGCCCTAAGTTACTTTAAGCCCAGCAGACATTTAGCTTTCACAGCCTCATATTGTGTCCCGTCATGCCACACCTCAAGATCAAGTACGCCAAGCCCCCATCCGCACTGTTTGCTAATAAACGAACTATTCCTTTGCGAATCTCAGGCTGTCTAGAATTGGCTTGAGTAGTGATACTCGGCGTCGAAGGCACATTTTCCACCCACTAAGACAATGAAGCCAATACAGCTGGAGGTGGCATATTCATGAACATGATAGATGACCTGTGTGCACAGAGGACTCCACCAATAAAGTTGCTAATTATGAGCATTAATAGCATCCCATGGCAAGGCGTTTAAATGAAACGAGCAAGTATCTCTAAGCATATGCTTCATACCGGTGAAGCATGACCCACCTGGTATAAGTATTTTGTTTGGATAAGCATTAAATTGCTGGACTACATGCACTTAAGGGCGTGTATCTGCAAGAACCCCTCGAATGATAACAAAAATTCCAGGACATACAAACATTCTCAAGTAAAAATGGACTAAATTAGGGCATTTCGCCATTTTCATCACCTCGTCTGCCATTTTGTGAATTTCATTCCAGAGTGCGATTATGACTAAAAATAAAAGTAGTCATGGAAGAAGAGTGGATTGGAGCGATAAGTGAATCTGAAAGGGAGTAGAAAGTAGCACTCACACAGAGACGTCAGCCCCACAACCCAAGTAGCTAGCCAATTTAATCGACAGCGGCAAGAACAGCTGCAAAATTTGATAGCTGCTGTGGCTGCAAAGCAAAAGGTTGGCGTAGTTAAGTGTCTCCTACTAATGCTCTTACGCGAAGATGAAGTGATGACTTTTGCGCTCATAATGTGAGGCAAGAGACAGGAGGAGAGAGTTAATGCCTCACCACATAGCAGATTAGTAATCGTCCATAAGGAATCGGTTAGACGAATCAAGAAAAATGAAAAGGAATAAAGGATGATATGAGCTTAGTCAATCACACCAGATTTAAACTGGGCGGTGTGCCAAAATGATCCAGACTGTAGCAATTCAGTTTGCGAGCTTTTGCTTGATCCAACGATGTACGTGCACCCAGACAAACTATGAAAAAATCTAAACCAATTAAGGTTGTAGGCCACCAAANTGGCGAGCTATTGCTTGATCCAACGATGTACGTGCACCCAGACAAACTATGAAAAAATCTAAACCAATTAAGGTTGTAGGCCACCAAATGAATAAAAAACTAGAAGGAAATGAGGTCTCTAACAGCTGACTACTGTGTTATAGTCAACAGAACCGCTATTGAACTCCAACGACTCATCATGCTCTATCAAATTTGGATTACTGCAACCATTTTAGTTTAGCCATCACAACAATTAGAATATCGTGCGATAATCGGGGCCTTAGAACTCGCAGCAAATTAAAACAGCCTGTCCATGAGCCCATTCATTCCACTGTAAACACCCTCAGGGGTGAGCCAATCAACACATGCGTGAATGCGGGTTAAGAAGTGTTAGGCAACTTTGGTACTTTGTGAAGGACATGACTGCGACTGGTACCACTTCAAAGGCTTACGCCTTAGTGAATCGATGGGGCAATTGTGGGAGGACAGGTGCTATCAGTAATCAACTTCAAAGGAGTTGACAAGAGAAGGATCACCAGAAACCCCTTTAATGCTTGTCAACTACCTTATTCACAAGTCCTACATCAGGATCGATGAGTGGGGTGGCATTTGAACTAAAAGAGTCAAAATTTCCTTTTATTAATTTGCGGAGAATATGACAAGAATCAAGTTAATTACATTATGGCCTATCAGAATCCAAGATTCTGACAACAAACAGGGTGAGTATTGTAACTCCGATCCAGGTTTAAACTTAACGGCGAATGAATTCAAGCCAAATAATGGAAGCGAATGAGCGTAAACCCCTAAGACTATACTCCTAAGCCTTGGTAAGCAGACTCTCCAGCTATTGCACCAGCACACAGAAGTTCAGGCAGTCACCCAAGTCTGCAATCGCCCAACAGCGCAATACTGAGGCGTAAAATAAGCTTAGAGCAGGAGCGAAGACGGATTTTGCATGCATATTATCCTAAAAGGTCGAGGGCTAGAATCACGAACGAGACGGAGAGGATAATGAATGTGCCAGTGGAGAGTAGACTGAGCGTTTCCTTCATGGGATGTTAGTATCCACTCTCGTTTACGCGCACTGGCTCCTTTTTCAACCTCTCCTCTCATCTATGAAAAGACTGTAAGTCGTGAGCTCAGGCGAGCAGAGAGTTTGCGCATCGTTGTTTCAATGATCACTGCCAAAGGGCTTACTCGATCCCCATCAAATACCAATTACGGGCAGACTGACAATCCCGCAGCATGTTTAGCAGGTAAAGTTGGATCTAAGCTGAGGAGCGTTGACCGACCACTCGCTAACGATGCGACAAAATTGTGCCATGTAAAACATTGGGATTGCGAATTAGGGCTGTCACTAGAATGAGGAATTTGGTAAAGTAGACGAGCAACGCAAAGACAGTCGAATACTAGGCGCCTTTGTGCTTCCATACGAAAGAAACCACCTGCATAAGTGCTGAGTGTGTTGATATGGCAGGTGGCGGATGCAGAGATGTCGGGTAGATAATCAGTAATCTCGAGTTGACAGTTGCAGTAGTGGCACTAAAGTAAAAGGCCGAGGGCAGGATAGCTGTTCCTGTTCAAGGGTGGGGTGCCAACCACTGCATTCGCTATATTGTACTCTTCCTCAACAAGATTAGTAGGGATTGCGGTGAAGTGGAGGTGAATGGTTGGTAAATTGAGGAACCAACTGAGCAGATGAGAATACTTTAAAATGAAGTACCAAAGGGTAATCATATGCTTCGAATCGAGGACAATAGCCAAAACCGACCAATAAATAACATTTGAGAATTAAGCGCCGTGGAGGAATAGATATCTAGATGCAAATCACATTATGTAGGCACATAGCTAAACATAAGATATGGACTGGCTTAACACTCTTTCTTCACCTTTTCAAATGCGTGCCATTTAGACTTGGTGTTGTTTATTTCGGTCATGTGACAGAGGATGTAGCCAAATGGACGCCGTCGATGACGCTGATTTTTTGCATCGCAGCCAAATATTTACATTAATGTGGAAACTGCTATGGTTGTGCGTGCAAAACACCGACTGCAACTGCGTCGGGACTGCTCAAGGAATGGCCATCTGTGTTATTAAGTTGATGGCTCTCGGCAGTAAAACAGGCAGCAGTGCTGATGCCATTCTTGCTGCAAAGTGTTACTCTGTGCGAAGAATTATGAACACCCATGTTATTGGACTGCTTTTCCTACTGTCGCAATATGGAGAGTTAGAGAGGTATCATAAATACGCGGATTTCAGACGAGGCAATACGGCATCACGGTGGGGTCAATCGAATACCCCCTCCAAGGTGCGATGTATAAAACTCGACACATCTCCCGCGCCGCCAGTCTACGCTAGTGACTTGGGCTATTGGTAGGTTTTAGGAGCCAATATTTGTTTTTTATTAATTGCATTTTTTGGCCTCCTTGCTGCTTAGGAAGATTTTAAGGCTGATGCAAGTTATCCTGGTGAAATTTTTATGCCACCTAAGGTTTGATTAGCTTTTGTTGATGCCTCTCGATGTTTCAACCCATACCTCGTTCTTAATGCTGATTTGTGCTTTCACACTGTAATGACTAAACTTATTGCGACGCTCTTGTCATAATTGAGTAGTCTCTTTCTCGCTTTTTAAGAGGCTCTATCAGAAAAGTGATGGAGGGGGCTCAGTTGCAAATCAAATAGGATAATTCCAATTGGATCTTCGATGTTGGCGTTCATTTTACAGCTGCTTTACACTAAACAAGTAAGCATGCTGTTAACCTCATTTTATGAAGCATGAATAGCATGATATTATGAAAGTAGGAAAACTGGGTTATGCTGTTAAGGGTGAGATGTGGCAATTTTGCCATTGTTTAGATTCTGCTGACTCCAGTTTCCTCTGCGAGCAACAACAATGAACTAAATCAGTGAAGAGCTGTCATAATTTTGGCAGTTTTCAGCCTTCCCTTACCATTTTAATTGCATTTCAAATACCATCTGAGTCCTTTGCTTAAAATAAAGCCTTTAGGATGTGTGTAATTCTGTGGTTATATTTTATGATCAAAACTCACAAATGCGAAATGAGACTTCAACAAAACACCGCTAACCATATGCTTGCGAATTAAATTCACATTGCTTACGCACATGGCCTCCGTTGATAGAATCGTTTTTTATGTAAGCCAAACATTTTTATTGTTTTAGACACATCTGCTTAATGAAAATAAATTTGATGATGTCAACTTAACTGCAAACGCGAAGGCAGATTTCAGCAATGGATCCTTTCGCACCCATCAATCATTTACTTTGAAACCCTTATTCACACATAACTTAAAGCTATATTGGGGTTCTTATGCACGCGTAAGCCTTAAACATAAGATCCAACCGATTTCAGCCAAAAAGCATTGTTGATAAACCGCTCTCGGTAGGTAATTTAAGGTCTTGAATCATAGCTGCCTGAAGCTGTGTTGCCTCAGGCAATGTGCTTTGTCAAATGGAAGTGGGTGCTTGCATGTTTTGGCTCGTTAAAGATCATGACGAGACTCAAACGCCATAAGTTTGATGCACAATTATTTAAGGCCATCCAAAAATCTTTCATTTTACTCCATTACCNACTTAAGGCCATCCAAAAATCTTTCATTTTACCCCATTACCAATTCATTTATCGGGCGCTACAGAGAGATGCAAAAGTAGTCGTAACTTATTTTTACCAAGTTTAGCGAAAATGCTGGTAAGCGTTTTTCTTCTTTTGCAAATGCGATGGAAAAAACTTTGCATCCAGGTATGCAGTTATGATGTGGCAGGCTTTTATCCCTAGCAGGCAGTGATGTTTTCCCAGCCACCTGATCTATATAACATTCAGGTGCATCGCGAACATTCGAGTTGCTTTGAAAAGGGGAAATTCGCAAGTTAAGCACGACTCTATCCACAACACTTAATTTAACAGCTTACGCATGCCATGTAAAGGCGTCTAATTAGTGTAGCTGGTGCTGTAGAAATAAAGCGTACAAATAAAATCATAATTTGATGATGTTCATTTTCACTTCCCTTTGGCTCTCATGCAATAGCAAAATAGGCAAACTCTCCCTATGCTACAATAGAATTACTAAATTTCTAGGATCTTAAACTGCCAAAAATGAAAAGGGTATGAATATATGATTATGCCTCTACTAGCTGGGTTGAAAATACCATTTCTATGAACATATGGAAGCAAAGGCCCCATACACCCTTTATAATGCGTACTAATCGCATGATCTTTCGTGAACAATTCACTGCCTTAGAAGAATTGATGTCATACTGCTACCAATATTAGGTGCAAAAACCTTACTTAGAAAAGGTTTTTATAGGAATATTGCTGGATAACCATCGCCTAGCGAAACTGATGAGAAATTACCAGTGGCATAGACCAAATGCAGCTTGATGACTATATGCCTTTAGTTGGCCTAAAAATTACCCACTGATTTAAAAGGCTTTAAGTAAATCAGAGCAAAATGGACACAACAATTTATAGCCATTAAATGATAGCGATTGAGATTTATTCGGCGATTTAAATGAGAGTCTAAAATGTCTCCAGTAAAAATAAGTGAATAAGATCGAAAAATTTGGTGGAAAGAATGGAAATCACGGTGGTCAAAAGACTACCTATAGGAAGAAAACAGCCCACTCAGACTTTCACCGATATGTATTTGCTTCTTTATTATTTGATAACCCTTAGTCACAAAGACCAAGGAACTCAATTTTTAGGTATGTTCGGCAAAACTTTTACCACTGTAATAAATGGTCAACATAAATATTTTGAGCTTTATTATCTTAGGTTGATTTTGTTGGACCATTCAAAAGCTAATTTAGGAAATAAGCTATAAAACTTGTAGATCTGTTTTCCGGTAAGTCAGAATGCTGCAGGATACTCATTTTAAGGTGCTTGAAAACGGTGATCTCTTGACAGTGAAGTTATGATTAACTTAAACTTACAGGAAGGAACCAATGTGAATCATTAGAACATGCAGCAGTCCAGGTCTGGGTCTCCATAATGCTATTAGCGAGAGGTTTAACGTTAGGGATTCGGGTTCTATATTTGCTGTACGTGGTTTGTTTGCCAACACGCTTTGAGTATAAAACTCACTAAAAGAGCAGCAGAATCAAATAACCAGTGATTTTTATTAACGCAGACAAAACCAACGGTGTCCTGTATCTATTAGGATTGGGTATGAGGAAGATAAAGTTGAAGGAAGTGGAGGCGAAATCAGGTTTTTCAGATGCTGCCAATGTTGTGTGCTTACAAGCCAGTATTAATGACGATGGCGATGGCAAGTACATGGGAGAAAGGCGCGACCTCGTTGATGACGATGGGCAGAAAGTTCAAAAGTGACTAAATACAAAGCAGTGAAGTCGGGCAACATGACATCGAATAAGTCATCACAGGAATTGTGTAAGTCGTCAATGCTCACTAACATTTCTGGATTTTTAATTAACTACTTTCATCGTGTAATTTTAATTTGAAAGTATTAATTTATACAGCAAAACATTAAGCAGTCTAAGTCAGCAGAATGGTAAGCAGTGGTGCAAATGTAGAAATCACAGGCTAGGAAGCTTAAATAAAGGAGAATTTATCAAAAGGTGCATTAGTTGTGTTGATCGCTCCTTGTTGATGATCGCTCCTTGTTGCCAAACGGCAATCACTAGAATAACTTAATGAAATGTGGTGGATGCACTACTTTCTCGTTAATGCTTACAATTTTCTGCATTGCCCTATATTCACGTGCATGCAATTCGCACAATTGCTTAGTGGCAATTTTTCTAATTGTGGGAAGAAATGGATAAGTGCATATTTTTATCGCTGATTGCCCCAAATCGGACCAAATGCAATCTGGGACAAGGTAAAAGGAGACGTAATGGAGAAATGAATTTGAAGTTGTTTTTACGAGTGCCAACTACCTCCAATTTTACTAACTGCTAAACCTGATTATCAAACATGTTTCTTTTGTGACTTACTCCACTGATTATTTGTAAGTAGCAACGACAATTCAAAATGCTAGGTGAAAGAAATTCAGCAGCCATCCTGAGAATTCTGTCAAAAAATAGTTTTGATTAATACAACTTAGGGAGCCTACGTCCAAAGGCATTATTTTACCCCCAGGGATGAAGTCTAGGAGAGGATTTTAGTGGCCCTTCTCTGTTGTTTGCTGTCTTTCTGCAGTCTGATTACTGTCTACCTCGCTGTGGCTACACTTGAATGGTTTCCAAATTCCACTGGGGATTTATAGATCCAAAATGCCATCCATCCCATAGTATGTTGTCCCATCCTGACTTACTCATAAGTTGAGCACAGTCTCTCTAGTCTTTGCATGGATAAGTATAAACCCGCCAGCATTTAAATTCAGACTGCTAAATCATGGATTGTTCATTGTTAAAAAGGGAAAAGTAATGGTTCTTACTTCGCCAATACGGTCAACCAATTCTGCACCGATTGAGGAGGTGGATTAGCCATATAATCTCATAGGATAGTCACCCCAATTTAAAATATGTTACAGCAGTGCACTTTTAACAATAAGAGCTAACCATCCACCTTTAGCTTGTTAGAAGAATTCAGTTGCGCGAATAGCAAGTGTCCTATTTCGATTGCTCCTGATGATCTATTGCGGGTTACACATCCGCACTTACTTCTCTTGTTGCTTTGCTCAAATAGTAAATTATTTAGAGCAAATATTGGGGGGAGATGCAAGTTTGTGGAAATTACTGGTCAAGAGGATGTCGGGCGGGTACACGAGTGACAGCAAACTTTGACTGCAAATATCCCCTTTTAGTAGTCGAACTTTAGGTGATTAACGGAATTGATATGAAATGAGGAGTGGTGGGTTGTAATTGTTAGCCTCTAGAGATGTTAAAGCTGAAGGCATATGATCTGGCTTCTTAACAATAGGAGAGATGCAACCGACTTACCTTTAACAATAGGAGAGATGCAACCGACTTACCTTTACACCTACCCCCTAACTTCCCTATGCCTATGCAAAATGCAATAATAAATCCTTTTTCTAATGTTGACAAATAAGCGACAGGCCGTTTGGAATGGGAGTAAAGGCGACTGGGGCTCAACTTATTTTGTTGCTGAGAGAAACGTATTTCACACATGTGTAACTTATAATTTGAGTGCCGCCTCCAAAAGGGTTGCAAAATTACGGATTGTAAATGGCGCAAGTTACTTGATCAGAAGTTGTTATTAGATTCTCTATTCTGTATGTATGTCTAGTGGATCTAAAGCTTCTTCCAACCCTAGTTTCTAGTCTCCAAACTTCATTGCAATTAAATCAAAAGTGGTTTTCTGTGTCAATTCAATTGAAGCAACATGAGGAGTAACATTTTGAGCCATCCTATGCTTAACACAGATGAAGAACACTGCCTGGAATCTGTGTGGCATTGCTATTCATGGACTCATAATTGTTACTTGTGTGAGAGAAAATGAAAAACTTCTGATCAAATTCGAGCAACATCCAATTGCACTATTGAATAATAGGTGGCGCAATTGTATTCTACCTGAGCAGAGGCGTAAAATTGGGTTCTTCGAGGTTATTTATATTGGCTAAACATGCTTTCAAGTGCAAGCTGCCTCACGATCTCCATTAATTGCTGAACTATGCGGTTTGTTCAAGAGACCACCTCCATACCCAATGAGTCTTCTTCCAATTTTGCTATACGAGTTCGTGGGTGGTTGGACTACGAAGCGTATATAAACACAAGCATTATTATATTCAAATTAATTAATTTCATGAATTTTGCGCATGCGCATCCATCGGTAGGTTAAAGCGGGATGCTGGCTAGGTATGGGCATCAAGTTCGCGATTGGAAGGACGAGGTGTTATCAACTCTTGGTGAAATTGACGACATTTTCGTCTATTTATGACCAATAAAGCGAACTCGGAGTGATAGCTACCATGTGGCTGACACTACGACGAACATTGTGAGAGCGGCAAAGTGCCTCTAAAATCCGCGTGGCACTGCGCATCGACGATAGAGATTTAACGAGCTCACTAGACGCTATCCATCCGTCTTTGTATCATTGGCGAACTACATCAAATTTAAGAGTCAGAAGCGTCACATACAGCTCGAAGTTTTGTGCAACATTTTAGGTCTCCACCGATAACATTTACATCAATTCCTTTCCCAATCTATCATGTTTATCCTAACGACAAAATCAGAAAAGCCACTGAAATATGCTTTAAAATATCCAAAGGATGAACTCGTTGGTTGTCACATGCGTCATTAGCAAGCTGAGAGAAGGGACGAAAGTCACTTTTTGGTCGTAAAGGACTTTTTCAGTTTCGGAATGGGTTGTCTATTTTCCGGAGGTGAGAAATTGTCATCTTGGTCATCTGTTTGATTTTGCTCATCACTATCTGCAAGTGGTGTGCCAGAGTGCCCCTTCGCATCCAAGTTGCTTTCTTCGTCCACCTCTGCCAAGACTGGCATTGGTCGATGGGAAAATCATGGCACTTGGAATGCTGTAGGGTGTGCGCGAGGAGTCACCTGGAAGGTTGTGCATTTCCAGGCTGTCCAACGACTTAAATCGAGGCCTTAGTGACTCACGCAGCATGTCATGATGATCTCCAGATCGTCCAACGACCTAAATTGAGGCCTTAGTGACTCACGCAGCATGTCATGATGATCCCCAGATACACGAGTCAATCAAAATTTAAATTTTAGTTGGGATTTAAAGCTGTCTTCATCCTTAGATTAAGGTAAAGAAAGACCCCTTTTTAGCAGCATCTCTTTTAACATAGTAGCTGTGCCATGTACTCAAAAAGTTGTGTTTTGCTTTAATTACACTTTTAGCCCTAACTCGGGTGCATTAATCAACCTCACCGTGTGAAGATTTACCACACTGACCGTTTAATTTTCCCTCTTTAACGGATATTGGTCATACACCAACCACTTTTGAAGAGTTAATTAGTAAACCAACTTGCTTTGTAGAAAGTCGTGAGCTTCCAGCCAGAGAATAGCTAAAGTGTTGGCAAGAGTTCTTCCCACTTACAAAGATTTTAGTAATTTGTGGCGGTTTGATTTGAGAAAGCAAATTATGGATACGCCAGAGTTCAAACTGCCACTCGAACAGTAGCTGAAGCAGGGGCTCTTCAGAAGACACAAGTTGCGCAAACGCTGACCAGTGCCAATCAGCTGGTTATGTTGGCATCAGCATAGAATTCCATTGCATGAGGATGGCTTTTGATCTGAGCAAAAACTTAATTTCAATCACAAAGACTGCAGACAGTCGGGCACAAGAACAAATGATGGTCTTCAGGTGTTCGAGAAGAAGTAGACTCTGTCGTGACTGCATAAGTGCTGCAAGACAACCTGAATTACAATTGCCTCGATGTACTATAGTTCAGTATGAGGACTCTGTGATCTACTTAGACGGTCAATCATCAGCAAACCCGCTTCAAATTAAAGAAAATGACTTGTGACCAGTTTAAATGCCTCCTCTTTGTCTGTATTTTTGCCGACTTCTCTATGAGTCTGCAGTGTGCGATCGGACAAAATGCCTCCATAGCCTTAAGAGCAGCAACAACCCTGGTCGCAACGCTTGGTCAATCTCGAATGTGCCACCTCTATGGCTTGCTTGGGGCAAGGAGATTCTTGGGCCCATGATCTATGAGAAAACAACCAACTCATTGTGCAGGAACAGCACCTCTAAAGCTGGCAAGCATCTCAACGACCAATGTACTGAACTGAGGGATAAGAGGCACACCTAATTCCCTACTGACACTGCAGAACCTAGCGCTTTGTCATGCGTTGGCTGTCTTTGGTACAAGTCTGTTGGAATCACTTGACAGCCAAGTACAAAGTTTGACAAATCAAGAAGTAAAAAGTCACTAGTCCGCCGACAGTTTAGTGCTCTTTCTCCGTACAGTAAGAACAATTGATTCACAAATCTGATTTCAAGTCGCAAATCTGGCGTATCTGTGGTGCCTCAATATATGAATCTAGGCTGCTCAAATGAAGCGTCTTACTCTCTGCATTCGACCCCATCTTATCCTTTCCATGTAGTTAGGATTTAGAGCGGCGGAAAATGCGTTCCTATGTGCGATCATTGCTAAAAGCGTTGGCATTAACACCGATAGAATATTCCATTTTACATCTCAAAAGTTACAGGCAAGGATTTGAGCCTTAGTATTTGGAAGGTTGGAGGAAGAAGTACGCTATGTAATGAGGCAGCTACATGGAGTCGCGAAGGCGCACACAGTGCCGTTTAGTAGCATTTAACAACTCAAAATTAGTTCGACGCAGGTGGCTAAGTTGGCATGCAGAGATGCCTCGTCCACCCACTCTCGTACTGTCAAACGTTGCCGTGGCGACTTATCATGGGTTGCAGATCCAACTCTCAAGGTAACACTAAGTAGAAGTCCAGTGGTGGTTTGTGGTGCATTGGCGTGGAAAGAGTCGTCACGCGCTACTACCTAATCGATTATTTGTGCCACCAACTTACTGCTGCATGTACCAGAATAATACCAGTTATGTGACTCGTCCCAATTAATTACAGTTCCTTAATATGGTCAATCATCAGCAAACCCGCTTCAAATTAAAGAAAATGACTTGTGACCAGTTTAAATGCCTCCTCTTTGTCTGTATTTTTGCTGACTTCTCTATGAGTCTGCAGTGTGCGATCGGACAAAATGCCTCCATAGCCTTAAGAGCAGCAACAACCCTGGTCGCAACGCTTGGTCAATCTCGAATGTGCCACCTCTATGGCTTGCTTGGGGCAAGGAGATTCTTGGGCCCATGATCTATGAGAAACCAACCAACTCATTGTGACCTCTAAAGCTGGCAAGCATCTCAACGACCAATGTACTGAACTGAGGGATAAGAGGCACACCTAATTCCCTACTGACACTGCAGAACCTAGCGCTTTGTCATGCGTTGGCTGTCTTTGGTACAAGTATGTTGGAATCACTTGACAGCCAAGTACAAAGTTTGACAAATCAAGAAGTAAAAAGTCACTAGTCCGCCGACAGTTTAGTGCTCTTTCTCCGTACAGTAAGAACAATTGATTCACAAATCTGATTTCAAGTCGCAAATCTGGCGTATCTGTGGTGCCTCAATATATGAATCTAGGCTGCTCAAATGCAGCGTCTTACTCTCTGCATTCGACCCCATCTTATCCTTTCCATGTAGTTAGGATTTAGAGCGGCGGAAAATGCGTTCCTATGTGCGATCATTGCTAAAAGCGTTGGCATTAACACCGATAGAATATTCCATTTTACATCTCAAAAGTTACAGGCAAGGATTTGAGCCTTAGTATTTGGAAGGTTGGAGGAAGAAGTACGCTATGTAATGAGGCAGCTACATGGAGTCGCGAAGGCGCACACAGTGCCGTTTAGTAGCATTTAACAACTCAAAATTAGTTCGACGCAGGTGGCTAAGTTGGCATGCAGAGATGCCTCGTCCACCCACTCTCGTACTGTCAAACGTTGCCGTGGCGACTTATCATGGGTTGCAGATCCAACTCTCAAGGTAACACTAAGTAGAAGTCCAGTGGTGGTTTGTGGTGCATTGGCGTGGAAAGAGTCGTCACGCGCTACTACCTAATCGATTATTTGTGCCACCAACTTGCTGCTGCATGTACCAGAATAATACCAGTTATGTAACTCGTCCCAATTAATTACAGTTCCTTAATATCCAAACACCTATAGAGGATTTGGTGCAAAGAGCGTTACGCCATGTTGTCGCATGCACGCAGCAAAAGAGATTCCGAAATAGCATCAATGAAGTCTGTCTTGTGTTGATCGGATCTCCTCGTGGCCTTTTTCTAGCATTGTTAGAGCGTCATGGCTGGCAATACCTTGGACCACAAACAAATACCTATCCACCGGTTACTGGTTACAAGGCGGTATGACGTCCCTACTTAGCCCTTAAAAGCACCCTATGGAATGCTCAGACACGATTTCGATCAACTTAATTCAAGGCAGTCACAAATTGGAGCCAGAAGCGATTGCAATGACTGCATGCTATTAAAATAACATGTAATCAAGAAGTAAGGCATTTTCGTTTCCTGTGCCCATGTTACTTCAGCACACAACGCGTTGCTGCCAGGGCAACAGCACACTTCATTGCGTGTCATTAGTAGGTGCAAGTTAAATTGAGGCGTCAAATAACTGAACCCTACGATTACTTTGAATTTCAATACGGTTTCGACTCGCTAGTAAATAGCAAGCACTAACAGGGCAACAATTTGTAAATTTTAACGGATCTTTGGTCTGGTAACTTATTTGTAATGGAACTTGCTTCTCCACACATGTGTCTGCCGCATGGAATGTCTAGCCCACGTAAGACAGCAATGGATTACTTACCTTCAACCTACCTATGTATACAATGAACTCGAGAATCGTACATAGCGGAGCATAGTAGTGCCTCCTAAATGCCTTAGTGCAATCCGATGTGTTGACAATGAAATGACGACCAATGATGGATGACAGGAAGTAGGAGTAGAAAGCCAGTGTGACCACCTGGAATGTGTTAAAAGAGATTTTCTGTTTCCTCCTCAGTCAATTTATTTAAAATAGGCATGATTTAACAACTGTTTTGCAACTAAATAATCTCACTACATCCCACTTCTTGTGGTTTAACACACACATTTTGTGGGCCTGTTTTCAAATTCACCTGTAACACCTCGATTGGTAGTTTCAGTGATAGCTTCGCAGTGGTGCAATCAGAAATGGTGGGATGCTTTTATCTTTAGGAAAAAAAGTGGGGAAATATCTATCTCCCTTTAAAGTAGGCTAATATCCAAGTAATTCCTTGATGGTGGCAACACGAATTATTGAGTCCTTGGCTAACACCAGTGGCAGTCACTGTACAACACCACGTGCGCTGCGTCCCACCGACCCTAAGATGAAACAGTTGCAAATAAGTCCAAGACTTCTTCTAGGGCCTTTGTGTCTTCTGCATCATTTGATTTGTAAATTGCTTCCTTTTTACACACCTTCCGACTGCATAGAAATTGACGGCTATTGCAAGGTAATGTGCCCGCTTTCCTTGTTTTGGCATCCAAATGGGTAAACATGCTTGGCTTCTGCTCTCCTCAGTTCACGCTTTCACTGCCATCTACTGCTGCTATCAATAACAAGAAAGTACAACTGGTTGGTGGAGGAAAGATTGCAGGAGTATTAGCATAAGACACATGGAAAGAGTCGAGAGGAAGTGTAAGAGTGGATCTTGTGACAAAGAAAGTGTAGGTAGAATGATGTTAGGCATATTATTCAATGTAATGTCTTATGATACCTTAGGGCTAGCTGATACTACGGAATGAAAAGCACCTCATCTATTCATTCATAAAATAATTATTGAGTTGCTTAGGGAGATACCAGCGAATGGCAATTCACCTGTGTGTAGACCAATGGAACGCAGACTTTGTTTATGAGAAACGGCTTTAGCAACGACTCTCAAAAGCCATTTATTACCTACAATCCATAATCCAAAGTCAACAACCACGTATTGTATCAATGATAAAGTCCAAGACTAAATTGTTAAATCAAGCATTACCTCCTTTTGTCAATTCTCTACTCCTCATCACCACCATCAGTGCTCTTGTAAAAAGCACCTCTCACGTTTTCTTTTGTCTAACAGGCCTTAAAAGGCAAGCTCTTATTTCAATGTCAATATATCAATGTAAATATGCAGCGTAGCTCGTTCGCTGACCTGTAATCATGTCGTTAGATTAGCATCGCCTACTAATACGATTGGTCTATGCCATTCCCATGTTAGATTACCTTCAATTTTGAACAAATCCACACCCTTGAGAATGATATCACTCAGCCTCTTACTTCCCCATTCCCATTTTATCCGTTGCGGCTGTTCCAGTAGTGCCTGTGGGAAGACAACACTTAGCGTCATTATACCTCCGGCTTCACCACCTGTTCCATCTCCTATGCAACTATCGAATACTACTGTCAGGAATTTGTGCAACCAACACTTACGGACACGTCGAAGACTATAGAGGATGAGGCAACATCCTGCAGTTAAGTTTGATGACAGTATGGAGTATAGGATCTTAGGATGGTTTTTAACAAGAGGAACCTTTTCCATAATCAGTTTTTAACAAGAGGAACCTTTTCCATAATCTACTTGCTGTGCTTACCTGAATTAGATTGACTAGAACGTGAGGGGTGCAAACGTAACCATCTTATTCGGCACGCATTGAGATTGCTGTAGTCTATACCAGGGGAAGGAATGGTTGAGCTGCAACTGGATCCATTGAGTCAATTTGGTCACCCTTGCGTTGAGCTAAGATACTTCGGAGAGAGGAAAGTTCCAAGTCAGGAAGAACCATCCCCTAAACTCATTGCAGCAGCTACTCAGATAGACTACGTTAGCGCGACATGGAAGGCCAGCTTTAGAGCTCGTGTTAGGGACATTATTGGTGACGGTAGCAATGCCAGCACCATTGGTAGTTCACATAAAAAACTGCTCCTGACAACTCATCCTTTCATATCGTGTCTTTCGCTAATAATAAAGTGAACTAAAATACCGTGCTTATTTTTTCTTCAGGGAACCCATAAGGCACAAATTTGAGTATCTAGAACCTCAAGTCTCCAGTTGGAAACCCGGTATTTTTCTTCCCATAGAGTAACACTTATAGATCTCATCAACTTCTTACCACCAGCATACAATTTGGGGTTAGTCTTTTATACAATAACGTTCTTTCATAACCTTGATTTTTTATGATTTCGCGAGCAGGCGTTTGGTCTTGCATTCCCTCTACTCACACACATTAAAAGTGTCATTAAACTGTGCTATAAACGCATTAGCAAAGAACTATAACGCGACGAAACTTGCCAGCCTTAACGAGGTGTTGGGTAGTGGGAAATCTTTTTTGGCGGCCACATGAAGCCGGGATGCCGCGATGATGAAGCTGGCATTCATGTAACGTACATACGTCCGCCTGATTGCTCTGGCTCTTCCTTCGCCTTGACTAGCTCTAGCAACTGCCAAGACCGGCGTAAAGATCCATAGCACCGAGTTGAATTGTTCCCAAAAGCGAGAAAACACCAACTGAACGTAAAAACCAAGATTAAAGGAGACTGCAATTATTTGTTGGAAGTCTAAGACATATAGCACCACACTTTCGAATTGCTTATGTTGACCGGCCGTCAAGGCAAAACGGTAGACATAACTAACAGCCGCATAGACAAGGATCAAACGATAAGGTCAGCGTAGATTAGCTTTATCACACAGCCCTTCCACCTATCAAAAGAAAAAAATGACCCTTTTAGTTTACAATTGACGTGCTTTTTAAAGGCGAGTTTGTTGCATTGAACTTTGCTAATTAGCATCGTAAGCGGATGATTCGCACAAAATGCAACAAAGTGAGTGCGACAATATTTCGAACTGCAGTGTTATTAAATAGCAAAGTCTCCATACGTTCCCGGAATTTATCTCAAAAAATGGACGGCTGAGTAAAAACGATTGCCATTATTCAAGCATAATTATTTTAGGGGACATATTAGCTTTACTAATGAGCTTAATTTTTCTCTCGTAGGGTGTCCTACCATCAACATGAGTCAGTCAAATGAAGCGCCTTATAGAGGCGCAAATTGCATTTTGCTGCACCACCGCCATCACTTAACTCCAAAAGAAAGTAGAAGGGCTACTGTAGCGTCCCGAGACTCCCTTTACGGTAAAAGAAGGCGCAGTACTAGGGCAGAACATATATATTCTGGGAACAAAGGGCTTGGGAGCTGTGGGCACGGCCAGGAGGCCGACCAACCGGCTCAGTACAATATGGCCACCCAAGTGACCGAAACCGGCAGTTCGAACAAGCAAAGTATTACACAGCCCCTCTCTTTTTTTGAGCGTCGTCCCAGACGCTCCCCTTGCTCAGCCTCCCGTGTCAGCCATCACAACGTAATCAGTGTTGCGAGAAGCACCCACGAGCTAACCGTGCGAGTCATCCAGATTCGAGCGCATGCGTCCTTGTAGCGCCATCAATTCCGCGTAGAACTCAGTGCAGCAAATGCGTATTTCTTAGTCCTCCCCTCCCACGATAATGCGGCCCAGTGAAAGATGGGGGTACGAATCCAAGTTTTTGGACGATTGAAGGCATACACAACACATGTTGTGATTCCAGGCTTTTCTGATGCCGTGGAAGAAAAGAGAGGGTATCGTAGAACCCTGAGCGAATGGGGCAATCGGGCCTTATAGGAAGAGAATTCACACGATGGAGGATGCTTGACCGCAACGTCACTGATTCTCCTTGGCAGTTGCACTGCACTTGGAATTCACGGCTAGTGTCGCTTCAGTTGTTAATAGCTTCCCTGTCGAACACGAGGGCGAGGGAGGTGCCGAGGCTGGACGTCGATCTCGTCCTTCTGTTATGGGATGTGAGGGATTCTCCCATCCGTAGCACATGCACTTCTTTCACACCGCCAAAGTTTGCTAGAAGCGACATGGAGCAGGATAAAATCCATCGAAGTCGGATCCACTTTCCGCTGTCACCAATGTAGCGTCCCGAGACTCCCTTTAAGGTAAAAGAAGGCATAGTACGGGGGGTAGAATACATGTATTCTGGAAACAGAGGGTTTGGNGTGACCGAAACCGGCAGTTTGAACAAACAAAGTATTACAGCTACCTTGGAAGCAGACGCAATAACACTACTGGACCTCCGGTAAGAACATCTTGGTTATACTGCATTGTCATGATGAGATGCCAGTCGGCTGATGCGGAATTGGACTGAGTGATCGAATTGAACTTGTACAACTAACTTGGTGCTTTAGCTGGGCAGTAGCCTGACACTAAAATGGGAGAATGTTGCAAGCATGCAATTATACTGTATTTCAACTTCTCTCTCTGCAGCGGTGCATGTAAGGGCACGTGGGTATGCGTGTGCGTGTACTCGCTTCAAGTGTGCAAATCGTCCGACGCATTGCTGTGGCAAATGACAGATTAACGTGTTGATTTTTTAAAATGTATGTGAGATGTATTTAAAATCAAGACCTGCATCAATCGCAGACTTAACAGACGCCAATAACGCAGTAATTTTGGACGCAACAGACATTGTCAAATCGTCTCCTTAGGTATACTAAGCTAAAATCGTGCCTCATTTTTGCATAAACTTTGGGGATTGGTGTTATTTATTTGCTCCAGTTTCAGATGAAACTTTTTTATTGGCAATGTGGCCGATTAACATAGATCAAATTTACAAATTAAGACATCTGAAATAGTGCTTTCTTAATAATTGATCTTANGATTCGCATAGATCAAATTCACAAATTAAGACATCTGAAATAGTGCTCTCCTAATAATTGATCTCAAAAAGCATGCTTTGTGCTTCCAAATTTTATATATTATACTCATTTACGTGAGTTTTCTTTACATCATAAAATAGAGATTTCGAATTTGACCTCATTTTACAGCTCTTAGCATGCATCCTTCACTGCGATNTTGACCTCATTTTACAGCTTTTAGCATGCATCCTTCATTGCGCTTTTATTATGACCGAATTTGCCGTTAAATCAAAGGCAAATTTGTGTTTTAGTATACCTGGATCAGAGCATCATCTAATCCTGATGCAACTTTAACTGCGCATTTTAAGTCTCATCGCAGCACACTTCTGTGGCCTCTGACATCATCATCAGTGCCGTTTATAAGAACAAATCACTAGGCAGATTGTTCATGAATGGGAGGTCCTTGTGCTAAATAAATGCAGAATCTGACACTCTTTGCAGTTTTCGTTGCTCGGTGAGCAACGTGAAGATACACTACGACTGCATGGGTGGTTGGATGACATACCGAGCAAATGGCATCCATCTGTAGGGTCAAAGTGGGATGCTGGCTAGGACTCCTCTGGCTAGATCTGGGTGTCAAGCTTGCAATTGGAAGGACGAGATGTTATCAACTCTTGGTGAAATTGACGATATTTTGTCTATTCATGTCCAATAAAGCAAGCTCGAAGTGACAGGCACCATGCAGCTGACACTAAGATGAACATTGTGGGAACAACCATGTGCCTCTGAAATCTGCGTGCTTGGGAAATCAACGCACCTGACTAAATGATATGCTCTTAGCTGTGGCTCAATGATCCTCTTCATTCCAATTTTGCATAATTTATTGTGGGTGAAGAGTGGTCACATTTTTGCAAGACGAAGTTATCACTCAACTCCGCTGTGCTCATGTCATATGCTACTTATTCTAAAAATATCATGGATCGACAAGTGAAAGGTAAGGCTTGACATTTACTACGCTCGTGTCTTAAAGGCTATTTAACTTGACTAATTAAAGTGTCATCGCATTATACTGCGCCAAGCCAAGATTTTTGTAGTAATCTAACATTCCGTGCTTTTCATGATGCCTGATTGGACCAGAATCACTTAAGTAGACCTAATGAAACTCTCTCACTCAATGGTCAGCCTGTCTGACCGTTGGCTGCT
Organism: Taenia saginata; assembly: GCA_001693075.2. NCBI lineage: Eukaryota > Metazoa > Platyhelminthes > Cestoda > Cyclophyllidea > Taeniidae > Taenia > Taenia saginata. Next base: position 69,621 of record LWMK02000304.1, on the reverse strand, counting down.
GGATTAGCGCAGGTGCGAAGCGTACCCAAAGGTTTAACTTAGGCGTGCCTTACTTAGTCAAATCCCGTTCCTTGTCACCGCAATCTATTATGGCATTGCTAAAATGATCCATCGGTAGACATGCATAATGTGATCAGCAGACCGNAAATGATCCATCGGTAGACATGCATAATGTGATCATCAGACCAGCACATCCACACACGCACATAAAGTTGATAATTGCAGCAATAATTTTACTATGATAAAGTGGATACACGGATTAAAAATCAAGCGGCAGAATTGTCGTTGCCATTATTTGACATCTGACAGCTGGCAAGAAGCGTTGGCATTTAGCCTGCTATATGCTCACGGCGTTTAACGTAAGGTGCGTTTTGGCAACCCGGACATTGCATATGCAATGTGTGATGTAAGGTTTTGTTTTAAATTAAAATACAGTGTAGGGGATTGAAGTCGGCGACACAGGTAAATGGTCAGCTGTTTCCCTCTGCTGTGTTTACATGCAAATATTTTCAGAAACTGTGGACTCTTCCTCTTAGTAACCAACAGCAGCTAATCGTCTTTCAAAAGGCATTTTGTGCAGTGGTTATCCATTGAGTACCTTTACGTCCATCAAACACTGCATAGGAGAGCACAATTTTGTTATTACTATTTGCATGGCCTTTATTCTATTAAACAGAGGGGAGATGATGACTAGTGACAGTGGTACTATTTATTTGTGGTTTTACACATTTACTGCAATTGTAAGGGTGAGGACTATGGCTTGGAGGAGGAAGCGTTCTGCCTACAGTTTCCCAAAACACAATCAGTACACATTTTGTGGGTAATAGTTGAGCATGTGATGTGCATAAATGGCTTGGTGAAGTAGATAGAGACTTTCGAACGTGCCAGAAATACGTGTGAGATGAAAGCAACGAATGCTCCTCAATATTTCCTACTTGCAAAGGTAATCCCCTTTTTGTGCGAAATGCTCGCAAGTCTACGCAGTTCTGTGCACGTTCCCAACTTACAGCTTTGCATTATCTCGCTTGCTTGTGAACACGACAATTCGGTCACCCTACTACAAAGTAAGGCTGGATTGCGAAGTCTCATGTACATGTTGCTTGGCCATTAGAGGCATTTGTAGAGTGTGTGCATGGATCCTGAAAACGGCTTGCTACAACCTAAAATCGCTCTTGAGCTTACCTACGAGCGCGTCGTAAATGATAACTATTTGTCAGTCTCTCCGTAATGTTTCTTTTATTGGGCCATCTTCCTTTTCTCTCTCATGAAACGTCAGCCTCTCACATCATTAACTGCGAACGCTGTTGATAGTTGTTTGCCTGCTCTCTAAACGGGATAGCTTAAAAGGAGATGTGTCAGCACAACTCTTAGAACATGAATGAAATAAAAATGCGTAACGCCCAATTTATAGCCTCAAATTGAGCGCAGCATTACGGTCCACAAGAAACATCAAAAACAATATTTAATTTATGAATGGTAGTGCTGGTAGACTTTGCATCATCTCGTAGAGGAAGGATAAGTACTCTCTTTACCTGCATTTTGAAAGCGGTGGCCTTTGGAATCGAATGCAGCACGCAGGAGACGAGACGCAATCAATCAGCGACAGCTGGTTCGTTTGGATGCTTTAGGACAGTGCGAATTAATCCCACATCTAAGTGGTAAAAGTAAATTTTTACAGCTACTGCAGTCGTAAGTCATATTGCGCCCTTTTCGATAAAGCATCCTTGTAGCTCATTGAGCTTTAGGGATAGAGAGGCCCTAAGCTCCCAAAACTTCTTAATTTTTCCAAAACTATTGTATGATGCTCGTAGCACATTCTTAATTACGTTAAATAAAGAGCGCGTTAAGGGTGTTTCATTGGTCCAACTGCAGGAGCAAAGGACACTGACTGAAGTCCAATCTCACCAATGTATGTCTTTATTTAGCATTTCATTGCCGGAAGTGTGTTGATACTCTTGAAGCAAAGAAGCCACAAGTGCAACTAGGAAATACTGTGACGCGGGTGTTGATGCGTCCCATCCAAATCGTTATGCGCTTCATTTGAAGCTGCACACTTGTATTTACCACCTGCAATTTTTCACGCCTAACAACAAGCTATAAAAACGAGGCATCGAGTGTTTTACTATGGAAAAAGAAATTTTTCTTTGATAGGAAGTAGTACATAACGTACACGTTTTCGTATGAGGCATTATTTTCTCTCGTACTATAGGATTGATAGGTGCTAAATCTACCTGACTCTATTACTCATGTGCGCAGTGAATAGATCTATACATTGCCGCCAACATCTTCATCGTGGACGGATGCCAGTCAGAAATCATTGTTCTAGAGGATATTCAAATGCAACTACGTGAAATTGGACTGAACGCCACTTTTGTACGAGATGAAAATTCGCCATTTTACATTGAAACTTCCAGAGTTTTTAGTTTAACCTGTTTCTTTTGAATTTAGGTGATCAATCATCATTGACAACCTTTGTAGCGCTGTACTCGTAAGCCAGTCCCACCCATGGAGCTTATGTCCATTCCATCAAAAAGAATGTAGCTTTACCTTGCATTTTAAAGAAACTCTGTGAGCTCGGCAAACAGGCTTCCACAGCTGAAATCTAGTATGCAGGATTTAAACATGCAAATTATTTCCAAATCTACTAAGCATGAAGCTAAATGTATAAGTACTGGTGAATTATTGAGATTATTTGACATTGCCAGTAAACTATTTCACTTGCTTGCCAAATATTAGGATTTGTAGGTGCTATGAACACTAAAGGATCTGTGTCATTCGGTGCTGTTTTCAGAGGCAAAACATGCAATTGAATCGACCCTAGCAAAACGCATACATTTACTTAGTCGCGTGCAGCACAAAACGTATGCTTATGTCATTGTTTCCATTTACTAGGTCCCATGCTACTTTCCTTGCTTTTTATAAAACCAAGACTTGCGTTAAAGTAAATGCAAAACAGCTTGGACTGGTCAGGAATGCCTTAATTATGCCTATTCACTCTAATAATGAAGTTTCACTTTCGAGGTTACGTCGTATTGCCGTAAGCAACGAGTCGTGGCCAGCCCTTTTGAGTGCCGTCAATTGTTGTAAAACTATGCCAGTTTTCGATTACACTTTCAAGTTTAATATTAACACAACTTGGTCTGAGAGTTTTATAAATCATCAGTGATCCATTGCCCGACGATCATTAACGGCCAGCATGCACGGCATAGGATGGTTCAAATGCCTTTAGGTGAAGATCAACAGTGCACCGTCGTAACTGTACTAACCCCAATCTCGAAAAGTAAAGACACCTGCATATGCTTCCAAATGGAGAGCTATATGTCACGTTTATGGTGTCAGAAGGGTCGCACTAAGGATTAATGATGGCAATTACCCGTAATAACTTCCTCCTCCTAATGCAAAGCGGTTGCATTTCTACAATTTTGTTAAAGTTCTTGAAAAAAGAGGTAGAAGTAAAAAATGACCTTGCAGAAAAAGCTTACCTTAATTAGACCAATGCTAGCATTGATGATAGTAACGGAGCTGCATAATCTGGGAGTTATAACAAAGGCGTCAACATAATCTTTATAACACATTTGCATCGGTGCCGAAAGTGGCATCAGCAGTAATGACAATGGCAACTAAACAGAAAATTTCGAAAAGCTGCCAAATTTGGCAAGGGTGGTGCTGCAATGGATAGTGTGGCTTCGATAGCTTGTGTAAAGACAAAATTTGAGAGGGTGGCAACAGGGTTACTAATAATGACATTCTTTTCAATGTGGTGTTTGCAGCAGAGGTGTTGACATCTGATCCTAACGAAAAATCTTTTAATCGCAAAAAGTATCGCGACCCAAAGAGCAACATCACTAACAGGGATCGGAGATTAACAGCCTCAACAAAGTGGCGCATTCTAGTCAAAGAACGTAAGTATCAGCGGGCCTTCCCGTTCACTTCCGCCTCCTTCACATTCACTATGATGAATTAGATTCCGCCAAAGTAAGGAGGCACGAGGGTAAGAGATGTCTGCTTCCAAGAAGTCAGTGCACAACACGTGCCACCGATAGGGTCAGAAGAAGTTAATCACACACACAATCACAAACGTATTCCCTCGCCTTCTACTATTTATCTTGTTCCCCACGTCATCGCCGCTCCTACCACTCAGTTCTTCATCAATATCTTAGTTCGCCCTTGTTGTCCACACGCCCTCAGTCTACTTCTCCCCCCACCTTCGTCACTTCCCTCAACCCTCAACTCCTTAACCTCCCACTCCACTAATCCAAAGACATCAAAGGTCCTAAAGTGATAAAACCGTAGAAATTAGGAATAATCTATGCCCTTGTCTTCTACACAATCCTTATTCGCATGCTTCGCATTATCAAGTTAGAGCTACGGGCTGCGTCTTCGGGTGTGTCGTATCAAAGAAACTCATATTCCCTCCATAGGTCAAATCCTACATACCTCATTCAACTTCTCTTTCGTCGCATTCAGCTGAACAATCATATCCATTTGTATTCACTATAACGGTTTAATTCCCACCATTGTCTACTTTGGTGCAAGACAACAATTTGCCTAGGCATGAGATTGTGAATAATAAGCAGAAACACACTTTAGCTAGCCCCATGACAATTGTTATTGATAAGCCGCCAATTCTTTAGCTCGATTACATATACCACACACTGCTCTTATTGTCCCAAAATACCCGAAATATAACCACCTCAAGAGAAAACACGGGAAGAAATTCGAGGACAAGCAGACTTGGAGAGGCAGAGCACTTAAGGCAAAGCACAGTAGCATCAGTAGTACTCCTCATTCGCTTTGCCTACTTACCTAAGGCGGAAAAGAACAAAGGAGCATGATGTCTGCTTCCACAAAACCACCTACAAGGAATGTCGCCTGACACCCACACTAGACGGCACTGAGAGTCATCACATGGCACGTGCTACTGATCGATTTTACAGAAGTCCTATTCGAAATGATCCATTGCACAACAAATCGTTAGACATGCTTCGCCTTGCTGTCTTTATGTTATTTGTTTACTTGTAAGTGCCTCCCTCTGCATTGCTTTATTCTTTCCACCGGTCCAATTTTATCCTGCACTTCCGTCGCAACACCGTCCATCTCCATATTACTCCAGATCTTTCACTTCGCCGTTCCCGTGACAATGAAGGGGTCGAAACGGCTAGATATTATAGAAAATAGGGGTAAGTTATGGTACCAACACTCCCTCTTCCGCCTATGCTTTCGTCATCCTTCTTCCTGATTTCATTTGCGTGCGACAATTCAATATTATCACATTTGTTATCCGGTGTAAGTCCCGTGAGAAGGGAAATATGAGTGACCCCTTCTGGTGCATTATTCAAAGCAGTCAAATTTCCTCCATTATTACACATTTTAAATTCTTATCTGGTAAATTGCCTAGATAAGTGGGTACGAAATCACTTAGGAATTAATCGTAAAAGGCTGGAAATAAATAAGGCATGCTGCATCACAGCACTGTGCAGAAACATCACATATCGTCCATTTACAATCCACTTTTGTCAATCTCTATTCCGACTATTTCCACTTCAGCACATTTTCATCTTTTCCCGCTAATTCTAGCCTTCCCATATCTCGTTCAGCCAAGTAATAATGTTACTTCGTAACTAACAAAATGCTTAAAGACCACCATTGTCTTTCAAGATTCAAGCCAGCAATTGTTCCAAGGATAGAATTAGGGACACGAATCAGAACTGTCCCTTCGTTAGCTCAGTAGCAATCTTTGGGAATGTATCACCGATATCATGTCTATCGTGCATGTCTCATCCTCACAGGAGCCTTTTCCGTTAGCATTCAAGGCAGCCACATCACTAATCAAATCCATCTGACCGACTCAACACAACTCCACGCAGTGTAAATTGCAGTCTCCTCTTCCTTTCTATCAGATATTAGGCATCAAGTTCCGCACATAAGAAGTAGGCTTGATGATGTCCTCAAAGTAAGTGTAGAGGAGCCTTCCTGTCTACGCCTCCATTTTATGATTCGCCTTAACGCATTTCCTGTACGCTTCTCCTTTGTCTCCTACTACGCTCTACATGCTCACATATATTGCAGCTTGTAAGATAAAAATCACCCTAACCTGACACGAGGGTGTTTGCTAGTTTCATATGCCATGTCTATTTCAATCTGAAATGTAAGAAAAAGTAGAGGAGTCACAGGAGGAGACAAGTAATTAAATGGAGTGAAGTGAGTAAATGGGTAAGTGATGGAGTATTGAAAGGGGTGGCGTTGAGATCGAATGATCAACTAACTAGCAACCTTACGAACGGTCAAAAGGGATCTTATATTGCCTAGGACGGAACTGTCGATTTGGTGGACTAAAAGGACAAGTTTGAAGACGAGGATGAGGAAAATATCCCTTCGCACCCACAAACACACAAGCATGCACACACGTGCTCCTACATGTTTTCGTGGGGTACCAACTGAGGCGACTTTCCATAAGGATGAAAATAAATGTGGACAACGACACTAGCACAAACGTAAGCAAACAGACAGGTGGATGCCGATACGTAGTGGAAACGAAGCAGGTGGTCTAAAGCGGGAGGCACACATTCTTACCCGCTATTGTACAGCACCTGATAGAATGTATCGCTACAATGAGGAANATAAGGATGAAAATAAATGTGGACAACGACACTAGCACAAACGTAAGCAAACAGACAGGTGGATGCTAATTAGATTCCGCCAAAGTAAAGAGGCACGAAGGTAAGAGATGTCTGCTTCCAAGAAGTCAGTGCACAACACGTGCCACCGACAGGGTCAGAAGAAGTTAACCACACACACAATCACAAACGTATTCCCTCGCCTTCTACTATTTATCTTGTTCCTCACGTCATCGCCGCTCCTACCACTCAGTTCTTCATCAATATCTTAGTTCGCCCTTGTTGTCCACACGCCCTCAGTCTACTTCCCCCCCCACCTTCGTCACTTCCCCCAACCCTCAACTCCTTAACCTCCCACTCCACTAATCCAAAGACATCAAAGGTCCTAAAGTGATAAAACCGTAGAAATTAGGAATAATCTATGCCCTTGTCTTCTACACAATCCTTATTCGCATGCTTCACATTATCAAGTTAGAGCTACGGGCTGCGTTTTCGGGTGTGTCGCATCAAAGAAACTCATATTCCCTCCATAGGTCAAATCCTACATACCTCATTCAACTACTCTTTCGTCGCATTCAGCTGAACAATCATATCCATTTGTATTCACTATAACGGTTTAATTCCCACCATTGTCTACTTTGGTGCAAGACAACAATTTGCCTAGGCATGAGATTGTGAATAATAAGCAGAAACACACTTTAGCTAGCCCCATGACAATTGTTATTGATAAGCCGCCAATTCTTGAGCTCGATTACATATACCACACACTGCTCTTATTGTCCCAAAATACCTGAAATATAACCACCTCAAGAGAAAACACGGGAAGAAATTCGAGGACAAGCAGACTTGGAGAGGCAGAGCACTTAAGGCAAAGCACAGTAGCATCAGTAGTACTCCTCATTCGCTTTGCCTACTTACCTAAGGCGGAAAAGAACAAAGGAGCATGATGTCTGCTTCCACAAAACCACCTACAAGGTTGTCGCCTGACACCCACACCAGACGGCACTGAGAGTCATCACATGGCACGTGCTACTGATTGATTTTACAGATGTCCTATTCCAAATGATCCGTTGCACAACAAATCGTTAGACATGCTTCGCCTTGCTGTCTTTATGTTATTTGTTTACTTGTAAGTGCCTCCCTCTGCATTGCTTTATTCTTTCCACCGGTCCAATTTTATCCTGCACTTCCGTCGCAACACCGTCCATCTCCATATTACTCCAGATCTTTCACTTCGCCGTTCCCGTGACAATGAAGGGGTCGAAACGGCTAGATATTATAGAAAATAGGGGTAAGTTATGGTACCAACACTCCCTCTTCCGCCTATGCTTTCGTCATCCTTCTTCCTGATTTCATTTGCGTGCGACAATTCAAGATTATCACATTTGTTATCCGGTGTAAGTCCCGTGAGAAGGGAAATATGAGTGACCCCTTCTGGTGCATTATTCAAAGCAGTCAAATTTCCTCCATTATTACACATTTTAAATTCTTATCTGGTTAATTGCCTAGATAAGTGGGTACGAAATCACTTAGGAATTGGTCGTAAAAGGCTGGAAATAAATAAGGCATGCTGCATCACAGCACTGTGCAGAAACATCACATATCGTCCATTTACAATCCACTTTTGTCAATCTCTATTCCGACTATTTCCACTTCAGCACATTTTCATCTTTTCCCGCTAATTCTAGCCTTCCCATATCTCGTTCAGCCAAGTAATAATGTTACTTCGTAACTAACAAAATGCCCAAAGACCACCATTGTCTTTCAAGATTCAAGCCAGCAATTATTCCAAGGATAGAATTAGGGACACGAATCAGAACTGTCCCTTCGTTAGCTCAGTAGCAATCTTTGGGAATGGATCACCGATATCATGTCTATCGTGCATGTCTCATCCTCACAGGAGCCTTTTTCGTTAGCATTCAAGGCAGCCACATCACTAATCTAATCCATCTGACCGACTCAACACAACTCCACGCAGTGTAAATTGCAGTCTCCTCTTCCTTTCTATCAGATATTAGGCATCAAGTTCCGCACATAAGAAGTAGGCTTGATGATGTCCTCAAAGTAAGTGTAGAGGAGCCTTCTTGTCTACGCCTCCATTTTATGCTTCGCCTTAACGCATTTCCTGTACGCTTCTCCTTTGTCTCCTACTACGCTCTACATGCTCACATGTATTGCAGCTTGTAAGATAAAAATCACCCTAACCTGACACGAGGGTGTTTGCTAGTTTCATATGCCATGTCTATTTCAATCTGAAATGTAAGAAAAAGTAGAGGAGTCACAGGAGGAGACAAGTAATTAAATGGAGTGAAGTGAGTAAATGGGTAAGTGATGGAGTATTGAAAGGGGTGGCGTTGAGATCGAATGATCAACTAACTAGCAACCTTACGAACGGTCAAAAGGGATCTTATATTGCCTAGGACGGAACTGTCGATTTGGTGGACTAAAAGGACAAGTTTGAAGACGAGGATGAGGAAAATATCCCTTCGCACCCACAAACACACAAGCATGCACACACGTGCTCCTACATGTTTTCGTGGGGTACCAACTGAGGCGACTTTCCATAAGGATGAAAATAAATGTGGACAACGACACTAGCACAAACGTAAGCAAACAGACAGGTGGATGCCGATACGTAGTGGAAACGAAGCAGGTGGTCTAAAGCGGGAGGCACACATTCTTACCCGCTATTGTACAGCACCTGATAGAATGTATCGCTACAATGAGGAAAGAAATTAGGCGTTGAGATGAGCAGGTGGGATTTCAACCAGCTGACAAATTACGAAGTAAGAGGTAGGAACGAGGCAATCGCCCTTACTCTTGGGGGATTAAGTAGAGGATGAGTAGAAGCAGGAGACGGAAATGAGGCGAAGTGGTGTTGGACAAACTAAAGTGACAGAAGGTAAGACAAAAATTAAGAATTGCTAACAATTCAAGCTAGGCTATCCCAAAGCAAGATTTGATTTTGGGTAGAGCGTAATACAGTCAGACCCATTTTAACCTGTGCTAGTCTGATCTAGATGACTGGGCGCTGGCAGACAATGGGGTAAAAAGGGTAGACAGGAGAGGAATGCTGTTGGATTCGAATTAAGGAAAGGTGAGAGAAGCGGAAGGGAGGCAGGGGAAAGGTGATAAAAGGTGATAAAATGATTAGCAGCAAATATTAACTTGGCTTTCGATTGAGTAGAATGGGCGGAACGCAAACCTTGTGACATAATGCAAGACGCAACACTGGAGAGCATACAGTCGCAGTAGAAAGCAAAAGGGACACTCACCAAAGATGCGTTGGAGAGAGGCATGATAAAAGTGGCGTAGACGAGTGGGCTTCTGTCCACCTATTTCGAAGACTCATCACGCCTACTTCTTATACGTTTACCTTTATGTCTAACATTAGCGACAAAGAAAGAAAAAGAGATGACCTCAATTCACGTGGCAAGGATTTTTGTCAAGTCTATTGGAAAAGCAAGAGTGTTGTGGCTGACTGTAGTGGTGACGTGTAAGGTCCCTCTGAGAATGAGGAATGCATAATAACAAAATATCCCTGTCTACCGTCCTCTCTCCTGCTTTATCCATGCCTGTCATGTGGCTAATCTTGTTCGTCTTGATTCTGTCTAATCTAGTCAAGTCTAGTCTTGCAAATCGAGCTGGAGTGCTTCCGCNTCATTGTCTACCGTCCTCTCTCCTGCTTTATCCATTTGTCTACCGTCCTCTCTCCTGCTTTATCCATGCCTGTCATGTGGCTAATCTTGTTCGTCTTGATTCTGTCTAATCTAGTCAAGTCTAGTCTTGCAAATCGAGCTGGAGTGCTTCCGCAGTTGGACATGAATATCGGTAAAGCTACTGTACATCGGTAGGTCCCTTAGTGATGCAGTACGGTAAGCTTAGTGCAGTAGAAATTGGTCCGATAAATCGACAACTCACCCCTAAGAATGCTATTGAGGTAACAAAAGTGTTTATCTGGTGCACACTCCTATTCCTATGCTTGGAAGCATTGTTGTCTAGCCTTACGAAGGGGAATAGCGGCCCAAGCGCCACTTCGGTATGCACGAAGAACATGATAGCTAAGCTGGAAGAGACAAGGGAATGGTTGAGACAGCGGAGAAGAGATGCGAAGCCGTGAGAGTGGGAGGAGAGGGGTTAAGAAAGGAGAAAACAGGATTCAAAATATGCACATTGGAACAGTTCCGTACAGAGCTGTGGTGCAGCATTCTTCACTTTTTTCCTGCTTCTTCCTAACTATTCTAGCCATGCTACTAAGTAAACTCTGAAGAAGTTGGCTTAATGAAAAAGGTTGGAGTGTTTCTTAATAGCACACTCGAAGAGTCCGATCATGGATTTAAAGTTCAATGTCATTTACACCGGAGAGCACGTTTGATATTATGCGAGTGACACACGCAAGTGAAGCAAGAGGAGGAAGGTTAGCACCGGAGAGGATTTCAAAGCATAACCTACCCATAATTTCTACAATGCAAATCTGTTTTTACCCTGTAGCACCTTTAAAACTGTGGGCTAGGAAGCTGGGAGTGACGAGAGATGGATAGGGAGGCGACGTTAGTAAAGGCTAAAATGAAGACATCAGGCAATAAGAAACTGAAGCAGAACAGAGGCATCGACAAGTAACCAAATGGTAGGAATGTGAGTTCGAATCAAAATAAGTACTGGAAGATGACACAACATACAGTTTAGCATATATAACTGTTTATTTTATGACGGACCAATACAAATCTTACACGTGCAAACCGATTAGTAGGCCTTGTCACGTGGTGCCCTCAGTGTCGTCTGGTCTGAGCTTTGAACAGCATACTTTTTGGGTGGGCTTGTCGTTTTCGAGTGGCACACTGGATATCAGATGTGACAACATTGAAATAAGGCGATGAGAGTGGTGCACGGATGGATCGTGAATAAGAGGGAAGAGTTAGCAAAAGCAAGTGTAATCAAAGTAAGTTATATGCATAATACCATTGATAGGAAGGGAAGACAACTGTTTAAGAAACATGAAATGCGTTCCTACTTCTTCATGCAATCAATTGTTTTCTAAAATGTACTCTCTGATTTGCTCTAATTCACTTTCCCCCCTTTGTCCTATGTTTTCACGTAACGGCATCGTCACTTATCAAATCAGATTTTATTTTAGTTTTGTTATGAGTGCACAAGCCTTTTCTCTTTTCAACATTTTCCCTTTATCAGCGCACTCTCGCTTTTCCGTTACGAGATTTTATCACGAGAAATGCCACCAGATGTTACAGACAAGGTGATGCACTAAAGACAGAGATCTACTATCAATTCTGAGAGGCGGCGCCTGCAATAACTCAGTGCCATGTTCGTTTCCATAGGCGCCAAAGTATTCTACGTTATATTAAGGCCTCTACCTTGTTTTAGCTCAATGCTGGGAAAAATCTCGCCATGCGCATTAGGTTAAAACAGACCAGCAGGAAGGTTCTCGAGCCTAAGATGCGATTAACTGTGGGTTGCTAAAACTATCACCCTCTTTGGACAGGTGCTCTTATTCTAATGAAGCAGAAATAAGGGACACTTTTTCTACATCTGAATCCAACAAAAATCCTCGACTAGTATTTGGTGCAATGAATATTTGCAGATGTAATGGGACGCAGCAAAATTGCGCCCTTTCTTTGCTGTTTGCCACGGCATGCAAACACGCTTGAGCATAAAGACCAAAGTGAATTGGATTAGTGGTCAATTTCCCTCTGTAAAGCTAGAAAGAGTGCATCTAACAGCTGCTTCCAGGCTTATTATTCTGCCATGAGATGAGACTGATAAATAGGTTCCTTTCAATTAAATTCAAGTGTGACTGATGTTGAGGCGCAAAAATTTCGTGGACACTACTAACCTCATATTTATTCTCGCCAAAATCGTAGCTGCCATTAATGTGTCTTGGTAGCGAATAGGTTTCAGGTGCATTTGCTGGGTGAAAACAGCCAATACAGGTGTGTTGCTACTGGCACTTATGAGATAAATCAACGGAGTGCAGAGTTTATAAGGCAGTATAGCGCCAAATCTCCTAACATAATGTTTTTTGCCTTATGAGGCAGTATAGCGCCAAATCTCCTTACATAATGTTTTTTGCCTTCATTTAAAAGCACTTATTTGAAAAGAAATATAAACCATAAAAGAATTGACGATAAATTAACGATTTAATTGCAGGTAACTGGATGCCTATAATGAAGTGCAACAATGCAATGAAACGTGAATGAAATTAAATGAGCAATTATTTCTCTGCAGACAATGTGAACCCCGGTTTAAATGATTTGATTGTACTAGCCGGCAATGAAAACTGTAAAGGATTCGCAAATTACACTTACAAATGCCAGTTGCTGTGTTGTACGTTTTCATCTTGGTAGAGCCCTTGGCTGCATTTCCGACTTCAAAGAAAAAAAACTCCATGCAGTGTTAACAACAGCTGTAATTTTTCCTCATCCGGCCATGGCTGCAGATATTAATTAACCTGGAAATAACATAAGTCTCCTCCGTATATAAACTATCTATGCTCGAGTGCTACAATCAGTAAAACGGGCTTCTCTTTTGAATATTTGATATAAATCGTGCCGATGTCAAAATATTAAACTGGTTTTCATTTGATTAGGTGCGCAAAGTGGACAAATGCACAGTTTGCCTTACTATTTTAGCTACACCATACGCTCTATCATCTTTGCTAAAATAATTCTTGTCCTTCCCTTGTCTCCCGACTGACTCAATTCACGGATCCTGCTTCCCTTAGACAAGTGCTTTTCACGGTTACAGACATCGTACCTAATGACTTGTCATCTCTGAAGCGCCCGCACTCACTTCCACTTTCTCAGTAACCACAACCGCGCAAAATTGTGCCAGGTATCTCACCGACCGGTAAACGATGAGGTTGCACGCGTATGACACAGTGCCTATTCGTTGCGATGGATTAATATGCACTGCTATACCGAGTCCCATCGAATAATGATGATTTGTTCGTGTCATGTTGCATTTTGCAATCTCAAAAATGGCATTATCTCTTTCATTTGAGCAAAGTCATTTCCAATGTACTAAATAGGCTTGCATCTTCATTACAATTACCCCACAATTTAGTGAGAACCTACTTACAGGTGTAGCAATGACTAGCAAATAAAACACAACATTTTAGTAAATACAAAGCTCTCCTCTTATATTGGGTGCATGTCTGGTCACAAAGCACATAGATGAGTGTGCGTTCATGGAGAGGAAGTTAGGGCAGCTTATTCGAGAGCCCTAAAACACAAAAAACATTTCGATTACGTACAATTTGTTTACAAATCCAGTAGCTCACAAGTGCACGCTAAACTGCCAATCATGTGAGGCTGCTGTGTCATCGTTGGAAGCATCTAGAATAACGACGCGATGTAAAGCAATGCAATACAGTTCGATGTTTGCCCTATCGTACTCACCAGCAGAGCTCAATTAATCCTACAAAATCAGACTGCCTATGCCAGAGATTTCGCAATCAACTCAAAAATTTTACGGCATAAATGATCTTGCCCTGCTATATCAACATTTTAAGCTGAAGGTTAATAATCTTACGTAAATATCGATAAAAACTTGCCGATTCCACTTATGCACTAGCGTTTGCATGCATTCGACTCAAAATTCTTCCTCGATTATCTGCAAAACTGAGGAGATGAAGGCGTTGCTACAAGCTTCCACATTGAACTAAGTCTGATGGACAGAGGGGTACCTACAGAAATGCCTTGAGCGCGTGTGTTCAAACACTGCCTCCAGTGTCGAATACTGTGCGAAGCATTCCGTACAGCAAACGCTTGTTTCTGAACCATCCGTTTTTTGAGCTAGAGCATTGTAAAGTAAAGACTGAGCATGGAATTACAAGGCTGTGGCTGTAGAGCAGAGAACACACTGGATTTTGATAAGAGATTAGTAGGCGCATACTCACATAAATGCGTTTCATAGAAATGCGTGTGTAGTGAATCGAAGACTTGGAATGGTTGGAGGCACAGGCTGCACACATTGTGTCTCCAAACTGTTTAGAGGTTCAAAAGAAAGCGTTTTGCAACTTTTGTTGCATAGGAGGGTACAAGTCAGAAGCGGTTGACAGGTTTTGCAATGTCCCTTACCTTTTTGATAACACAGTAGCATCCCGAAAGTTCTTAGGGACGTTGGATAAAGTGGACAACGTACACTATAGATTACCAAACTACAATAAACACTTATAAACTGAAATCCTTTCATCGTGAGTGATTTGTACGATTTGACCAATCACTTAGCTGTTCTTTATCGCTTGTATGAAACAGGAGTTTTCAATTTACTGCATTTCATTTATTTTTAAGCTGTCGCAAATCGCCTGTCCGCAAACACAAATACCCATACTTAGTTACGCACCTTCACAAATGCACCCAGTCATATGCATGACAATGGACACGCATAAAGAAATAAAGCTAAAAAATGAATGACGCCCACCTTGATGGTAGTAAGCCAAATGTGCAAGTCCTAAGATGACGCTTCCGAGTGCAGCGGGGCACCCTGTACACCCAAAAACGCTCATTTTAAAGCAAAGAATGCTAAGCCTCGCAGAACCTTGCAAGAAAGGGGATGATGAGTTTGACGGATAAGCAAGAGGACCTTGCGGGTTTGACCTCAGCACTAAGGATGAGTGAAGCGCAGAAGAATGGTAGTCGCTTGTTTGGTCAAAATTTTGAGCAGTGAGGCTATGCTATTAAAGTCCACCTCAATTTCAATACCTGCTTCTTCGTCACGCGCTCAAAAGGGAGAGCCATTTACAGTTTAGTTTTCCATGTAGAAGGTGAGGTGTTGCTTGTTAAGTAGGGCTCTTCAATGTACTGGGTGTTTTGAAGGACTGCATTTTAGTGTGCATTAACTGAACCCAATCATTTTTTATCAGAAAGAGAATGAGCTGTTCATCAGCCCAAAGCGCATATAGATAAGTAATGGCTATGGGCTGGTCATTGAAGTAACCAATAATTTGTTGCTAATAAAGATGCTTTTAATCCTAAGGCTTTAACTACACTCGTTGTTC
The DNA here is from genome assembly GCA_001693075.2 of Taenia saginata. Classification (NCBI taxonomy): domain Eukaryota; kingdom Metazoa; phylum Platyhelminthes; class Cestoda; order Cyclophyllidea; family Taeniidae; genus Taenia; species Taenia saginata. The sequence goes on along the minus strand of LWMK02000304.1, from coordinate 53,991 downwards.
CTGCCCAACAACAAGACAAGTGCATGTTTGAGGCCCTTGACCAATTGTGGCTACCTGTTTTTGGAATTGCGGCCAATGCTAGTTGTTTAAAATATGTGATTCGTCTTGCAAGTCCTGCACCCGAGTGGTCAGAGGCAGATTTAAACATGTTATGCACTACTGTGATCACATCTGTTGGTTGCGTATGAGACTTTTACATTGTAGAAGTAGGTTTCGCGCCCTAATGCTCAAAAGGCTTTCGGGTACATGAGATGCTCTCGTGAAGAATGAGGCATGTCCTCGCTGAGAAATTGTTTGCCATCTATCATTTGAGGATGCCAAATTCACCCACTTAATTGACAAAAGCCTTAAAGACGCTAAGTATTAATATCTCGGTTCCCCTCACATCATGGTGCATCCGAGAACCATTCAGACAAGTGATGTCTCCGACAGCGACCATAACAGAGAGGTATTGAGAAAACAACCGCAAGACTAAATGCAACTAAATCTTACATCTTCGTTTTCTTCCAATCTCATTCTCAAATACTCAGCCTCATCCAACTATCCTTCTCAACATCACAGCAGCAAAGATGGTGTGCTAAGGCACCAGATTGCTTACCACAGTCACTCTCGATGATGGCCTTATGATAAGTCATAATAGTTGAGTGCCAAACATAGGAGTGGTCCTTCTCTTTTCCACCTATGAAAGTAATTCTGCCACTGAGGCGAATGTGCGCTGTTGCATCAATTCCAAGTAGAGCCTTTTTTGAATGCGCGCACAATTTTGAACGTCAGCTGTGGCTAGGGTGTAGAAAAGTGACAGCTTCATTGCCAGGATGCCGCTGATTTTGGACATAGGGCTCTTTTTCGCATCTTCGTCCCATTTTTGCCATTAATGGCACTTTTTGCTAACCGTTGTCTAGGCCAAACAGTTGACAAAGTGCTAACTGTCGCTTAATATTACTCCATGGTAGCTGCCTCACTGATAAAATCAATGCGAGATTGTAGAGACATTTTTCCTGCAAACGGTGTTAATTTGTAATCTTTTTTACAGCGATTTAAGCATATCAATGTTGGGGACATCTAAGTATTTTTGGGGAAGGGAGAAAATGCTGGGTTCGCTCTACCGAAAAGGCTATGATTACTTCAGCACCAGAAAGGTGTTCATCAATCATGAGGACGTGATACTACGTGAGTTCACATGCATGTGCATGCATGTCAACTTGCTTAACTTAAGCGAATTCAATGGCCAGATTTCGCGACCGGTTTTAGATTACAGTGTTATCCACTCGACTACCGACCCTAATTTGCGAATTGACTGGTGTATCGTTTGCAGCACAACTAACACCCCGATACAAAAAGAAGAATGTGTGTGGTCAGAGGTTTCATTTTTAAGACTGCATGTTGCAAAGTTCAACGTGAAATCTTCGCAAGGGGTGGTCGGCATACGGTGAAAGGGGGAGAGCAAGATTTGCTACGCAGAGATTACAATGCAAGAGGAACGCGTCCAGGTCCCATCAAACACAGACCTCGCCCGAAGGGCAATTTTGCTAAAACGCATAGTGCAGCAGTTCAGGGGAGTGTTTAAGAATATGTTTGCCAGATTCGATAACAAGTCACGTCAAAATTTCTTCATTTTTGATGCAAAACAACTGGTACAAATTCACTGGATTTTGCAACATTGCACCATTGCGGCGGAAAATATGAAGGTGTTACAACCGATTTCATACAGGCAGCATCAGTGAATGTCGGTGTTTAATGAGGCCATTGGCCTTAATTTTCAGCTACACTGTGACAGTAAAAGGGGGTTGCACAAATGTGTACAAGAAGGAAAACGAGTGAAGGCTTAGCAGCTTTTCGCAGATAGCCATAAGAACTTCTTTCCAAAGTCTAAGTTCTAGTAAAATGTGTGTAAAATGTCACCGCCAGTATAGCGCTCGGCATTTATTGCAAGATTTTGCAAAACTAGGATTGCATGATTAAATGCAGTCTAGTGGCACTAAACTGGTTTACTAAGACACTGAAGACTTAAGACTTCCCAAGATACACCCCATGGAAGAAATGCTTTTGTGTAGTTAGCTTGGTAATTTCAAGTGAGCTAATTGGACGGGTCGTACTTGATTGGCAGCTATTTAGTTTTCAAATGCACCACTTGTCTTTCCTACTTTGTCAAAATGTCGCATTTGTAATAAATTTTACAGTCAGCTTTTATCCGTCTTAACGATATAAAAGAAAGTTGGCGCTTACAACGTTAGTTTGTTTCTATGTCCTACGTGTATGCTGCCCAAATGGATTAATCGCGGGACAAATAAACTTTAACACGTTAAGTCCTGATGATCCCATCGCAACAACTCCAGCATGGCTGAATGCTGCAGTGAAAAACGGAAGTGATAATAAACCCTGAGTGAACGCACCTACCTACTTCAAGAGCGTGTTGTGCGGCGTGCCATCTTTTTATATTTTTGCAGAGCCTTGTGAGGTGCTCTCTTCTCTTGACGGAAAATGATGTTGAGCAGGAATAACGAGTGAGGAGCTATCAGAAGGCCTATTTCCACCTAACCTCCATCACGCCCATGCTCTGAAGAATAAGATATCAAAAACTTTGGCCTCCCAAAATGCCTAATGTACCAAAGCCATTATTAGCACACGGCCTGTGTAAAAAATACAAAAGTTGGCATGCCGAACAACGCGTTCTTAGAGCAAATGGCATGCTTTCCGCATAAACCCTACGGCCTCGGGACCGCAATGTAACCACCGAGTGATTTGAATGAATTTTTTACATTAATGAAAAGCAGAAAATGGTCGACAGTTGCAATGGGTGAAGAGAGCTGAATGGCTAAATAGATGCTGCGTTGGAAACTACTGAGGTGTTAGTTCGATTCGGAAGACTTCAGAATAAGTAAAAACAGCCGCTTCTAATCACAACATCCGCTATCTCGGTGTGTTTCATGCCTGCAACCAAAAGTATCTTGCTAAGCAGGTTTGATTTTACCTGCAACCTAAAGGCAATTCACTAACTGCGTAGCATCCTAATTTTGCTTCTCCCTTGACTTTCAAGGTCTAAAAATTGACCACATTTCTGCGGTTCATAGTAAGGTCTATTTGCGATCGACTTCCCTACTCGGTAGTGTATTCTGCACACCTCAAACGATCATTTATCAGACTATAGCTTTGTTCGCTCAATCGCATGGAAGAGGTTACCTTAAAAATGGTTATTCACCAAATCTTATGCTGCTGACTTCACTAAATGCAACGAATCGTGGCTCCTCAGAGCCGACTGCTGTATTCTTAATTCTCAAGCGAGTGGGAATTAGGCAGGTGTTTCGCGATTGAGCAGCGTCTTGTCTGAGCGCTACGCAAAGCACCAATGTGCTTGCAGTATGGCGAGTTTAGCCCAGCATCTCAATCATCGAATACGCAGGTTATATAAACTTCGATTTCACTGCCACGCAGTCATTACATGCTAGCGTCTCCCTGACAGTAGGCCTTAGTAGCCTCTATTTGCTTCTCTCCACCCATTTTCCACATAGCTTCCTTTCATTCACTTGCCAAATATGATCTTATTGCATCCCATTTGTTTGATTTCTTTGTCATCAACGGTTGCAATAATTCTTCACAACTCAAGATTTAACTAGCACGCAACGCAAACTTCCCGGTCCGTCATCTGAAGTAGAGCTAAAATGCACATTTTTTGGGTCTTTGTCTGCGTTTTCCAGTATGGGGGTGGTCGGTGAGGAGATTGCAAGAACAAGTCCGTGCAGCCTAATGGACAGGGCGTCTGCCTTCTAAGCAGAAATGTGCGGGTTCGAGTCTAGTCACGGACACTTTATTGGTGCCTGCACAAATCCTAACATCCCTCTGTCAGTAGTACTAGTTAGAGTTGAGTGATGGGTGCAGTTGCGTGATTGTGGTCAACGCAACGCTCCTACTTTGCCAAGCCTTTAGCTCATCAAGAGTCCTCGTTTCCTGAGTGAGCACAACTTCCAGCTTTATTGCACTTACATCTGCGGCTTTACATTACATGAATGCACAAATGCGAGAGGCTGCAAGGGCATGTTAAATGACAGAATTTGTGGGCTGACCTTGCGTGCTATTGCCTCATTGCACACACATTAGTGTCCACAGAGAATTGACCTCAAATAGCAGGATTCAAAGTCACCGATTTTAGTGACTACACCATTAAACCGTCAAAAACGACAGTTAAAACGACAGCCTCCCAATGTGCCCTTGGCCAGTACCCTGGGTGTTTTTGTCTGTTGTCTGACCTCTTGGTCGAGTAACGGCAGCCTGTTTCAAGGCAGCTAAGCAGAAGAGAGTGAATTGAAGCTGATATGAGCTAAATGATTTTCAGCGGTTTTGCGTAGATGTTGGTTGGATGTGTGGAGAGGAAATAATAATACAATTACAGGTAACATTAAGGATTCAGAGCAGAAATAGCTCAAAGCCTGCGGCTGACCTGTATGGAGGCATGATTCGCATCTTGGATGCGCAAAACTCCAAACTTATGACTTGGCTGGATTCGTGTTTTATCCTTCTTGATTTTCCATCCCTTTACTCCATTTTTATTGTGCATTGGGTGCATCTCACCATGCTATGCGCCAGATGTGGGGATGTGATATCATGCACGACACCCCGATTCAGCTGAGTCGGACACGAAACTGGGTGATGCCACATATGGGTGAGAGGAGATAACATTGTCGTGAAAATTGTTGGGAAACGGTTCGTTGCGGCAGAGTGGGGTGGAACGGGGTACGACAAGGTGCATTGGTATGGAAAGGTGTCGCCAATTTCTTCTACTGAGAACTTGCCCAATTTGAGGTAAGAGATGCGTGGGGAATAAAGAAAAGCTAGCGAGAGGAAGGCAATTAAGGAGATGTAAGCTCGAATGGTGTGGTTGAGGAGTGTTTTCATTTGTTTGCATTGACGCTATGAGGCGCTGGTTACGCACAAAGCCAAGAGGACCCTATAATTCATGGCGATGTAGTCGATTCTCCTAAAGGGCATGGCTCAGGTACCGATTCTAAAAAGCGCGGTTTCGAATCTAACTTTTTCATTCTTTTATCCGCCTTTAACATCAGATCCAGATTACCTGCAATACAATACCTCCCTGATGCAGAGTGGTAGGTTCGTAAGGTGTTGGGATTTGTGTACTAGCAGAAGTGTGGGGGCCACAGCAAGGGTGATGAAATGGTATACGCAGTTCATCATGGTTGATTGAGTTTTTCCCTTTTAGATGGACCTTCTGTCACGCATCATGACTGGTGAAGAATGAGAATGCGAAGATGGGGCCTGGCTTTACATTATGCACTAAGTTTAGCAGCTCAGCTGAGGGTGTTCATGCCATCTCGAAGCTCATTGCTTTAGCGTCATTATCTGCATAAATCGCTAAAGTGGAAGCTCATAAAGGGTGGCTAAGATAAAAGTGTATTTATTGCTTTCAAGTTTACATCTGACATGCGACAGATATCATTTTAAGAAACTCTGCTTTGTTTTGTCTTGCGCTCTATTGCTCAATGCTTTGCTGCGAAGGAAGGCTGTAACACGTGGGTGTGCCGTTCGAATCCATCTTAATGTTATCCTCCCCTGTCTTGGTATTCATTAATGGGCCACTTCTCGTGGCAATACGATACGAGACCGACCCGTGGTAGGAGTTGGGCAAGTTCACAATATTCGTCATGTTTGGGAAAATACAGGTGATTTCTTCGGGCCCAAATTAAGGACCACTTCATGAATTTGGTGGCAAAGAACACGCAATAGGCATGCCCGGAACTCAGGTAGCTGGGAAGAAGTAGTTGCGTTTAGTCATTCAAGCCATCGCCTTGGATGCTTCTCAGCCACCTCCGAAGGTTCGGATCCATTTGCGAATGAGGTGTTCAGCTGCCTTCCTTCCGCTTCTGTCATATTGAATGCTCAATTACCAACATGAGGAAAGAAACACTGAATGCTCTGACAATTGCATTGACATTCTCAGAAGACATTGAATGAGCCTCTGTCACCATCGCTGTGTGCCTTACTATCTTGTTGGTTTGGAAATTTATTCGTGACGATAGCCTAACCATACTTATTTACGGGGTAGCTTAACGTCTCACCTTCAGTGGGAAGGCTGAGAGTAAGTCTGTCACGTTCGAGTAATATTAGACCGAGCTGCAATTTTGAAGTTGTGGCATTCATTAATTGTTGAGGAAGCTGCAAAACAGTGGCAACGACAGAATCCACACGAACTCGAGCCACAGTAATGCAAATGCATTTTATCTGGTAATCTAAGCCGTCTATAATAATGGTTCAACCCATGTTTTGGGCATCACACGTTTAAATCATAAATTATGTAGGATACGGAAAGCAGCGCCTTCCTAACTCACGCGTTATGGTGGTAGCGTATAAAACATAAGCTGGCGGGGTCGGTGCAGCGTGAATGCGGAGGTCTATGAAAGGAAACAACAATGTCAGCAAATCTCACATTACTGCAAGTGCGGTAAGGAACCACTTTTGCCAATTTGTGTAGTTGTCTCCTAGTCCGTAGCTTTGGTTACGCAAAACGATCATCATTTTCGCCATACCAGTCATTTGTGTGCCATTCCGAGGGAAATGCTGGCTACATTTGTCAAATTTGTGTCCACAAATACGCATGTTGTAAGTCACTGTGCCATGGTTTTACGATCTCAGTCGTTCCACTTAAGGGAATCCAGAAGACGCGAACATTGGCGCCCTTGGTGAGCAGGGCTGCTACGGCAAAAATGCGGCCGCTGAACAGGATGCAAGGATGGAATGTGCAAGGACTTTTATAGCCACACAGTGTGAAGCTAGTAAACGTGTCAGTGGACCATTCCGGAATCATGATCGCATCGCTCTTGGCAAATAATGGAAATGAGAGGGTCAATATGGAACTGAGGTGACTGACGGTTCCGTAAATATGACACGTGCTGGTTGCACACCTCTTTCTACTACCTGGTCAACAACGCGTAATCCTCACCGCATTTAATCACTCATTTTTCAGCTTCCTCGTCCTCCGATAGCGATGTTTTTCCTTCTTTTGACCAGCATCACCAATGCCCTTCTTTCCAGTCTCTTACATTTAATGCTTCTTTACACCTCTACACTCCTCTACTTTTCCCCATACAAGTGGTGTTGCACGAAAAACAAGAGCATCCTCGTTGCTTGCAGCCCACACGCGGTCCTGCGCCTGCCGAAGCGGTACCGCGTGCGCCTACGATCTTGGTGATTGGTTGGCTGACCGGCTAATTCTCCATACCTTTAAGGCTGTTACCGTAGCAAATATTGCTCACTTACGCGTAGTTATGGAGTTTTAACAATGATTCCAAAGTAATGATCTGTAGACTTGGAGCATATGTCGACTCTTAAGGGCCAATAAGGAGGACAAAATAGGAGTACGGATCTGCAAGACGTTGGATGTCGAGAATGAAGACAAGTTGCACGAAGCATTGCACAAGAGTTGAAAACGCAGCAAAACCCAATGCTGAAATGTGAAAGCGTTAGGCTCAACATCTAAGATGCATTCAAAACAGGTTGCTTCGTTACATACAAGGTTAAAGCGTCATTATCACTGGATAGATCGCACCAAATTATAGAATTTCCCTTTATGAAGTGTGTTATATGAATTAAAATAACGCTTTATCGCTCCATTCTACCCAATCTTCAATGAGATTGTAGTTGTTAAGCAAACGGATTTAACGCAATGCTCTATTTTTACCTTAGACAGCTAAGCTTGAATGGCTTTCGACTTTTGGTGCAATGGTCCGACATCTATCCCCTCATAACTGGTCTCAATAAAACAGGCTTAAATAAATGGAACGAGAGGCATGTGATTCCCTACTTTCCACTTCTTGCAGAATCGGCTGACTGACATCTACCTTTGCCCAGTGGTTACATCAATAAACATTTGTATTTACGGCTTTGTGAGCATGGAGCGAGCTGGTCCAACTTATAGGCTTCAGTTGGCGTCATCATTATAAGCAACGCAATGACCGGGTCATTCTGACAGAATCCCACGACAGACACATATTATTTGCTACCGCACTAAGCAGTCCTTCTGCAGCTGCTACGCTGGGCTTCGCCTATGGATTCACCACAGCTGATGTCCTGTTTGCCAAATGCTTCTTTTGTTTGAATTCATTTCATCATCTGGTTTATCAGGTGGCAGGCTTCAAACTAACATTTTCTTTGCTTACTCATTTACCTACTTACTTATTTGCTCTAGTAATCCCAGTATCCATCGTAGCCACCTCACTTATTGAGCGATCCATTACCTTCCGCATCCTAGACATTCGTTCTGCGAATTGGTATTGTTTCCTAAATCATGGCACATTAAATTGTAACAGATTTTTTTGCGCTTGCAACCTGTCTCTGTACCAGAATGTGACACAGATGACTGACCTGATGGAAGTGTTGGTTGTTTCAGACAACCAAAGCCGTCTACTAAGGGGCAGCTGCGCACAGTGGCAAGAAAGCTTCCTGATCCCACCGCAGTGATGTGATAATTTTTGACATCAGTGCCCCCTTTTATAAACGTTCAACGAAGGGAAATCAGATTTCCATGCTGATCATCAGCTAGTTGCCCTGGTTGCAACTAACTGACTATAGATTAATTTCTGTGTCAGTTGCAACACTCTACTGCATAGCTGGTTACCATCATTAAGTGTGAGTTTGGAAAATGCTATCGTCCTTGTGCCGCACTTTCCCTAATTAAGAATGTGTGATGCACAAACTACTGGATTTTCATTCGGATAGACCATTGCAATCATCACCAGGCATACATATGACACCCTGCGACTCATCTTCAGTGGCTTCTTCCGTAGCGAACTGATGACCTCCTCAACCTCAAACTCCATAATTTGATCGTACACCACTTCAGTGATAAATGACTTNGCTGATCATCAGCTAGTTGCCCTGGTTGCAACTAACTGACTATAGATTAATTTCTGTGTCAGTTGCAACACTCTACTGTATAGCTGGTTACCATCATTAAGTGTGAGTTTGGAAAATGCTATCGTCTTTGTGCCGCACTTTCCCTAATTAAGAATGTGTGATGCACAAACTACTAGATTTTCATTCGGATAGACCATTGCAATCATCACCAGGCATACATATGATACCCTGCGACTCATTTTCAGTGGCTTCTTCCGTAGCGAACTGATGACCTCCTCAACCTCAAACTCCATAATTTGATCGTACACCACTTCAGTGATAAATGACTTATTCTGTGTTTTCGTAATGCTTGTGGAGATTTGAGCAAACTCTTAAACATAAGATGCTAGGCATCCGAGACGATTTCCAAATGGACATAGTTGCGAGGCATTCTCAGGTAAAAATAGGAGTCTGACCAACGCTATTTGAGAAGCATTTTTTAATAATCAGTGCTTCTTCCTTGGTTTATTTAAGTTGTCGGTAGTGCTATGACAGATCGGTGGGAAGTGGGTCTCTTCAACTTCCGATGGATCATTTTCTAAGCTGCATAATCTCAGATCCAAAATATTGCTGTCTCTTATGCAGTATAGATGCCCATGCGTGCGTTGTATTTCAAAAGTCGTCAATTGTTCCACCATTTGTGACCTTGCAGAGCTCCCTCTGACTTTATGCCTGTTTTGTGACTACAGTGACAGAATGTGCCCACTTAGCCGGAAAACTATTTTTTAAGGGTTGAGCGTCACGGTGAAGAGGACAGGCACGAAACTTATTAAAATTCGAAAGAAATTTGAAAATCCAAATCCCTAACTGAACAGTNAGCTGCATAATCTCAGATCCAAAATATTGCTGTCTCTTATGCAGTATAGATGCCCATGCGTGCGTTGTATTTCAAAAGTCGTCAATTGTTCCACCATTTGTGACCTTGCAGAGCTCCCTCTGACTTTATGCCTGTTTTGTGACTACAGTGACAGAATGTGCCCACTTAGCCGGAAAACTATTTTTTAAGGGTTGAGCGTCACGGTGAAGAGGACAGGCACGAAACTTATTAAAACTCGAAAGAAATTTAAAAATACAAATCCCTAACTGAACAGTTGTCCTACAGAGCAGTAAAATCTGTGAAGTTCGTTGAGGGTATGAAACGAAGTCATGCAGTGGCAAGGCTCTAAAATGAAGTAGCTGCAATGAATAACTTTGGAAAGATAGGAAGAGACGGCTTTGGGTTTCGCTTGCTTTACTGAATTGCTACTTTGAGTTTCAAAGCACCTAAGTGCACGGTAAACACTGTTTTATAGCATCTGAGACGAAGTGTGCTTGCATCAATGTATATGAAACCGAACACACCTCGCGATTAAGGTAGATTTATTGATTGTGTAGCGTCCCGAGGCTCCCCTTAAGGTAAAAGAAGGCGCAGTACTAGGGCAGAATATATATATATTCCGGGAACAGAGGGGTTGGGGGCTGTTGGCACGGCCCGGAGGCCGACCAACCGGCTAGAACAAGATGGCCACCCAAGTGACCTAAACCGGTAGTTCGAACAAAAAAAGTATTACAGATTGGACTTTGCAATTAGCTGTCTGTCGGATTGGGTGGTGAGTCGAATGTTCCTCGCAAATGTGACCATTTTTGAACCGATTGCCAAGAGTAGCAACTTTGCATTTGTGTTTGCTTTTGTGTTAATGCCACTTCTCTGGTGCATGCCTGAAATGGTTGAGACCTCTCTGTCTTCCAGACTAAATTACAATTGAATACGCTACTCTCGAAGCTATTTACGAGTCCATGACAATTTTTCTTGACGTCAAGATGATCCGTCATTATTTTGACATGAAGCCTTGGTGAAGACGGTGGAGGTATGATTGGAGGGATTGGCAACAAGGATTCGCTGCCCTAAATGCAGTCTGCGAAGTGGTGCTTGGAATAGCAAAGGGCAACGGCAGCCGTCTCCCACCTAGGGTCTAACCACCAAGTCCGCGATTGGAGCTGGTAAATCAGTGACTGTAACTTTACGAGTAAACAATTCGACTTTTTTGAATGATCGAATAAGGCGTTGGCTCTGGTCACGCGAGATTTATCACAGTTGCATTTGGTACACAGTTCATCGGTGCTAATGGGCATGGTAAACTGTCAGCCATGTGATTTTGCTGTGGCAGTTTCCAAAACTATTAAAGCTAATGCTGTGTTCCAATGCAAAGTGAAGAAATGCACTGTTCGCATAAACGCATTATCTAAGCAAAGTTCGACTAATTATCCACGGTTAGACCTGTCCCGCATCACTGTCTATGTGCTTTTTGCACAGTTAAATATTAAATTTCACGCATCAAATGATCCATTCTTATTTTGTTACCTGTTGCAATATAAAGGCGTAGATCTAGCGTTAAACCTGCTAGAAACTTGCCCACATTGCTAGCGCAATAGCAGGCAATAGCATTTCACTCACATAATCTGCACCAGAATTTGGCAAAGAAGGAGAAGAATCCAATGAGTAGCCGCAAACATTAGCTGTAAACTGCGATAGGTGGATAAAATTATTCCTACAGATATAACGTGGGCTCATATTGCACCTACATCCACATAAGATAATTCACAAGGGTTTCAGCCCAGTGAGGGCATAATTTAGGGTCCGCACTTCTCTGGGCCGCAACGCTGTAAAGCGGAGTCTAAACTAGGTGGAAGCTGCATGAGACGCCAAAGATATAGCTTAGTAGCAGAGCATACACTGCATTTAGCATACGTCTACCCACAAATGAAATGGAATGAAAAACATGCAGCACATATTTTGAGTTCCAAGTGTTTCGAGGCTAAGGAGAAACAGCATTTGTTAATATTGACATATGTGGATAATGAATGACAATTACATCTTGCAAATATCCTCACCTTTTGGGCCTCATAAGAGCAACCCGAGGGTACTGCGACGCACTGAACGAACCAGAAAATATCTAATTACGTTAGCCAAAGCATGTCAAAAAGTGTAAAATGAGGTGCTGAAGTCGTTTTGATGACTGGAGAGGCGATGTTATTGAGTGAATGACCAAGTCTGTGATTCGCTACATTAGTGCACAAGTTGTGCAATGCATGATTTTTTGAATTACAGCATACGTTGATTCAAAAAGCATTATCTTCATTATTAACCTGACATAAAGCCTCCACAAATAAACACTAAATATCTATGCCTGCATTTTACATGAACATGTTTCATGCGCATATGTGTGCTCATGGAGAAATGTGCCGTAAAATTGAAGGGAGTTTACTTGGCAGCCGATGTTAAAAGCATTTTTAGCACTAAGTGGTGGTCCTGTACGGTTTAGAATTGCATCACTCATCCGTAAAAACCGATTTCAGTGTATAAAAATTAAATGCGCGAGAGCTTACAACGACGTTTACAGGGCACATACTGCAAAAGGTGGAGAACTGATTGGACCTGTCCTCATACTTGTATCCCGTGTAAGCGCAGAGAGGCACTAACAGCATCCTTGAACAAAACTTAAATTGAAGCGACAGCTGAGCAGATCTTATAGAGTTGGAGGGTGGTAAAGAAGGTAGAGGGTTGGTGACGGTGAGGCGGGTCGAAAGTTTCGAACGTCATCCTAATAACGTGGGTTTCAAGGATTCGAGCCTTTCAATAGGCGCGGTACCATTTCCACCTACTCCTCTTATAGTCCGATTGAATGCTTTTTCTTCTCCAGCGTCAAAGTAGATAAACCATCCACCAAACCTTTTGTTATTCGTAGTTGTATAAGCACAGTGCTACTACAAGCAGCGTAGATAATAATTTTGCGAGTCCGACGGGATTCGAACCCGTAATCTTCTGATCCGAAGTCAGACGCCCTATCCATTAGGCCACGAACTCGACAACGAAACCCTGGTGGTTAACCATTATTCCCTCCCCACCACCACAATTTGCTACAATCAAGCAGTACACCTCCTTCTCACAGCAGTCTATTCTTTGCGATGGCAATGCGGATACGAGCTTGAGCCTCGTGACTCGAAATCCCAATCGCTGACCACCGCACAATGTTACCGTCACCACTGTTGTCGCCAAGGCAAGTAGGGTAGTTCTCACCCCTCCTCCTTACCATCGTTGCCAGCTGGCACGTCTGTTTCAAATGACAACCATTGAAAATACAGCTGCTACCACTGCTACTGGCGCCAACTAACCTTAAGTGCCTTTAAATGCATCTTGGTCTAGAATCTGCTCTAAATGGCAGCGCTACATTTCTTTTTTCAGACTGCGTAATTGGACTTAGGTGGAATGATGGTCGCCATGGTCCAAAATAAATGTCCTACGAGCCAAATAAATTAATTAAGTGACATCACTCCCTGGAATTAATAATGACGAGGACTTGAATTCAAAGAAACACTACAAAGCCAAAAGGGAAAATAATTATGTAACAGAAATCGGAGACAAGTCTGCAATTCCTGACGCGACATTTGCTTTTATGATTGCCATGGTCTTCACTTCCTTGTTGCAGTCATTCTAGCCAATGTCGGTGACAGGAATGAACTCCTAATCGCAACAAAATAAGATTACAAGCACAAAAACAGTGTTGGGTGGTAGCTTTTGATCCTCCTTCCTAATCTATTTACTTAACTGGCGCATAGCTTTTTCACCACCTACCAAAAGATGCATTGCACTGTGTCGAGAAATGCACAATTTTCTTACCGCAGTGCGGAATCGTCTAATAAGAAAAACACAAAGCACAGAATTAGTATCTTTAACGTTGAGGCCGCCGACAGCACCTTGAGCACATTATCCACTTTTGACACCAACATCACCGCCTCTTCCTTCGGTACCACCTAATCCAATAGAGTAATGCATACGTGAAATAAATTGCATTCAAATACAGTGCGAAAAAATGTGACATGATGAGTTAAGGACTCACTGTAGGAAATAGCACAAATGAGTGAGGGAAAGTGCCAAGGAGTAAAGAGTAGCACGGAGGACTAACGTGAGGTGCAGATGATTGTAGCTCAGCAAAGTGAGCCGGCGACCTCAGTGCGTCAGTGCGTACTAACCCAGACCAGCATAGCGTAACCTCAGTGACGCGTCACATCTACGGTCATCTACGCAAGACTTTCGCCGGCATCAATCGTCGCCATACTAATCACCATTCGACTCCTAACTGACCGCATATTCTATTGCTTTGATTTTCATTTGTGCCACCCCAGCTGCTCCCTAAATTTTTCTACAGTTTCAGATTCTTTAATATTCATGTAGCGCTAGCTAGCATATTTAATACGGATAGGAACGCACTACTTTCCACAATTAAAAATATGCATTGTGATACCTTCACACACTCAAAATGCTTTATCCACTCCACCCCATCACCCCATAACAGGCAATCCATTAACCCTCATTTCACTCTCATATTCCTTCGCCTAGGCAATCCAAGCCATTAGTGGATAGAAAAATGAGTACTTGTTCGTGTATTTTCTTCTAAAAATGAGATCCATATCAACCATATTTCTCCTTAACTGGTTTTTTTTAACTATTCAGACGATATTCGCTCACTCTTTTTCCAAGCCGTTTTAAAACAAGGAGCTTATTGCTATCTTTTAATGCAAGCAAACCTCACTCCCTCCGGCTCATAATGCATTTTTGAATATTCCATTTCTTACTTACTACATTTCCTGTTCCCACAATGCCTCGCATTTGTTATCCACATTTAAGATGCTCCGCCTAATTTAATTTTAAATATGCAGCAATGAGTTCATTGCTGCACTTCTGCATCTCTCTTTATGATCACTCAACTATTGCTCCATATTTTCGCCCCCTACCACGCATTTTGTCGTGGCTTGCAGCGTTCTTCCCAATTTCGCACCCTTCTATCGGATCAGAGCAGACTTTGTATTGCCACCATTTTTCTGGGCGCTCTTAAGGCTGTCATAATGTCGTTAGTTGACTTATCATGCTGCCTTAACTGTAACTTACACCTTCCTTATGCCACTCCGACCAATTGCTCCTGTGATTTATTCATCTCCTCCTCTAAATAACAAGCCAGCCTAGTTAAGAGAAGAGTCGCAATCGATTTGATTATCATCAGTTCTCATGATCCTACCTTAGGCAACGGTGATTTGGCCACTATTAAGGCAAAGCAAGCAGGCAAATAATGCATAAGGCACTTATAAATGTATAGTTTAAAGACACGTTCGGGATGTATAGAGACTTATTATTTCAGACTGCCTTATGCTTATATGTGTGTCTAAAGGAGCTTTGTTATCTGCGATCAGAGACGCTCAATAAACGGACCTCAAAGTGCCTACCACATTTTTATCAATACGAAATAAAGTAAACCAATTAGTCAAAGGCCCCACCTAGTGTGTTAGCAACGAACACCAAGATATTTTCATTTTCAAAAGGGTGTTTTGCGAACCTTGCCGCACACATGAAGTAGCACTTGTGGCTCCAAATTTGACTTAGCTCAAACCAATTGTTTGACAGTTAGTACAAACTATCCATTGTCGCAAAGCACAACTTGACTCTTTCCAGCGCACGTCAGCAGAGCTGCCGCATGAGGAACACAATAGACCTATACACTTTTGGCTTTTAAGAAACGCGAACCTGGCTTGACTACCGCTGAATGAAATCAGAGTACAATTAAAACCACCATGGGTTGACCAGTTCAGTCGTCTTCCAACGAATACGTATGCAATATACATAAATAACGGTCGTTTTCCCAGGCTTGTCATTGCAAACAGCTCTGCCGAAAATAGCATCCTTACTGTTACATAATGGAGTCAGTTTTTTGAAGATAAAGACGAACCTGGCTACTGCAATTGCATAATGCATGCGATGTATCTGTGGCAATCTCCTGATCATGATCTAAGTTCCCATCAGAACCTCTCCAACCTCATTAGACATTGCTCATTGCAGTTTTTGTGCTCAGAAAGATAAATGAGTCAACTAAGATGGATTGTCTCAAAGAAGTTTTTTATAACCTTGGTTGATACAACAGCCATCTCCTGATTGCCATGTCAATGAAATGACGGCTATCGTGCATCAAGCATCATGATCCAAGCTTTATCGACTGGACCGATATGTTGGGATGGGGCGCTATGACGTGATCTCCAGGAGTATTGGGAGTGATCGAGCTGACGATTCTGCATGCTCTGCGTAACTGAATCTCCGATGTATACGGCGGTGGCGATGTGGTTTAGTACTTTATAGTTTTTGCTTGAGTGGTTTGATAAGCACAACTTTTAGGATCCAAGTAAATACCATATTAAAATGGCTTTAGCAATTTTATGATGAGATCTCCTTCAACTGTGCAAAATGCATATTCTCTGGGTTCTAACACCATTTCATTTTTGTGCTGGAGTGCTTTCATGGTTAACATTAGAAAAGTGCAAACAAGAGTGTTAAATGAATAAAGCACCATTCTGGTGAGAACCTACCCAAGAGGCTTTCGGATACTCAGTTTTGCTTACCCGTGCGTCGATCTATCGCCTAAAGAATAAAACGGATAAATTTTATAATAAACAACAAATTGCACTATATATTTTAAGTTAAAGGCCAATTTCAGTCTCCTGAAACCACTAGAAACCACCCTAACCCAAATTGCACGATCAATTGAATTTGCCCGAGATGTACCTTACGATCATTTGGTAGTTGCAGTAATGGCATGGTGCAGCCTATTGTCAGCAAGCCAACTGCGTGACTCTGGCGCAATCGAAGTTAAGGACCACAGTAAACGAAATTAACAAACCGCAGTCAAGGAAGGAGGTCAGAGTGCAGTAACAGAAAGTTTATAACCTACTTTTTGCTGTAGATCTACGTTTATTTTCAAAGGAGATGAATATTCCAAACTGCGTTTATGTAAATGCTTGCTGTCATCACGGAAGCCGAGAAGAAGCTCATATATTAATGCTTAGGCATTAAAACGATCTAGTCATACACGTCGTAGCACACATCCACGTAACAGTCCTGCCATTTGACGTCTTACTTTTATCCAACTGTCTTTGGAATCTCTCTGCACTTTAACATTAAGAACAAAAGTGGAATTGCAGTTACCAGGTGCGTTCAACGATCAGGTTATCACAAAATCGCAAACCAGCACCGACTGAGTCAATCACTTTTAAAAGACTTGAAACAAATGAAAGTGTAAAGCAATTTCTGCGTAATTGGATCTCCGATGTATACGGCAGTGTCAATGTGGTTTAGTACTTTATAATTTTTGGTTGAGTGGTTTGATAAGCACAAGTTATAGGATCCTAATAAATACCATATTGAAAATATCTTTAGCAATTTATTACCTACTTTTTGCTGTAGATCTACATTTATTTTTAAAGGAGATGAACATTCCAAACTGTGTCTATGTAAATGCTTGCTNCCATTGGCATTAATGCCCAGACAACAACCATGGATAGCGAACAAGATTTAATGCACCCGATGCAGTCGTCTTCTGATTTTATACCCGGTTTTGGAATATGCGAAGCATCACGTTTTTCGCAAAGTGCTCTGCCTCCCAACTCTCACTCCCAAAATTCCATTACAAATGCTGATACAATTTTTCACTTATCTGAAGCCAAAATTATTTGTTCGATTATGCCTTCTTTTCCAAACATAAAAAGAAAAGTAGACAACAGTCAAAGAATCCAAATCAAATGCCTTCGTAAGCTAGGAGCAAAATATCCCACAGTTATGGATGAACGAGGCTTCACCTTGACAAATAATCAACCATAGCACCACATTCGCGATCAGCCTTCAGGTTTCGCTACTTGATCAGCATTATTAAGTTAAATTTTAGCTAGTTAGCACGCTTACCGCAGGACCATGTGCCAAGCATCAAAACATTTTAGCGCCCAGTGTCTGCAAAGAAAGCCCAAAGCTGCGCTTTGCCCTTGGTATTCTTCTCCAAATCCTTTCATTAATTCATTTCACGGTCAAAGCGACTTTAAGTAGCTAATCTTGATCCATCCGCAATCTTTTTTCAGAAAAGCCAGATATTTATGCTGCTCTTCAGGTTTCGCAATACCTCTCTTTAGTGACTAAACGATAAGAAGCATAACCCGTTGTTGATAAGTCCAAAGATGGATGACGTGTGGAACCATTCAGCAGTTCGCCATGCAATTTTTTAAGACTACATATTTCAGACTGAGAGAGATAGGGGTTCGGCAAAGGGAAGATCCGGAGGTGATGGTCCCATCGCCTTCTACAAGTTTTTGTTCTTGCGCGTTAAGTCGGAGCACTTATAGACTGGGGATAAAGCTGGTCCAGTGACCTTGAAAAAACAACTTGATTACTGGAAGAGCAAGGAAGCAATTCAAAAGCATTAATCGTGTTCGTCTGTCTAATGACTGAGTTCCCTCTTCACTTCCCACCTAATGTTGTCAAGGATTCGCGGAAACACAGAAGGGCTATTTATTTATGCTCACAGTGCCCAGTGGGACTGATTCGCGGGATTTGGTTTTCTAATTAGTACTGGCGATGCCAAACTACCCGCCTTATAGAGCCATCAAGAAGGCCCTTTTGGCAGGAATATACCCTGTAGAAATATCGGCATCCTAAGATGATGCTCATTTTCAATGCTTTAAAGGGTCCTGCATCATGGCTTGTTACTAAATACATGCTAGAACAAAATGCGCTAGCATACATTACCCTAATTAACTGGATCACGCACAACCAAAGACCAACTGCATTAGCCCTCACCATATGACTAAGATCACCCTGAACGATAAATATGAGAGCCCGTAATGCTCCATTTCCTTAGGCCTTATTCAACATCGAGCAACTTATGCATACTCACGTTGCCACGCGTCGTACATTCTTTGAATACCCATGCATGCTGGCAAATGGATTTATCGACAGCGAGGTCTTGCACATTTAAGGTTTGGATGGCACAGAAAGCACCTAATTTTATTACGTTTCAAAAGACTCACTTCAGCCACCCTGAGGTAAGTTAAGCGACAACCAACACTACGTATTACACAGGTGCGAATGCGCGCATACATGCGTGATTGGATAGGGTGGTAAGCCATTTAAAATTCAAGCCTACTGTTAAGCCGTTGGAACCAGCACAAATGAATCACTAATTTAAAATTTTTCTGCCAAACCATCGGCACACTATTTATAGTCTAAGTGCATTGATCAANCCAGTGGGACTGATTCGCGGGATTTGGTTTTCTAATTAGTACTGGCGATGCCAAACTACCCGCCTTATAGAGCCATCAAGAAGGCCCTTTTGGCAGGAATATACCCTGTAGAAATATCGGCATCCTAAGATGATGCTCATTTTCAATGCTTTAAAGGGTCCTGCATCATGGCTTGTTACTAAATACATGCTAGAACAAAATGCGCTAGCATACATTACCCTAATTAACTGGATCACGCACAACCAAAGACCAACTGCATTAGCCCTCACCATATGACTAAGATCACCCTGAACGATAAATATGAGAGCCCGTAATGCTCCATTTCCTTAGGCCTTATTCAACATCGAGCAACTTATGCATACTCACGTTGCCACGCGTCGTACATTCTTTGAATACCCATGCATGCTGGCAAATGGATTTATCGACAGCGAGGTCTTGCACATTTAAGGTTTGGATGGGACAGAAAGCACCTAATTTTATTACGTTTCAAAAGACTCACTTCAGCCACCCTGAGGTAAGTTAAGCGACAACCAACACTACGTATTACACAGGTGCGAATGCGTACATACATGCGTGATTGGATAGGGTGGTAAGCCATTTAAAATTCAAGCCTACTGTTAAGCCGTTGAAACCAGCACAAATGAATCACTAATTTAAAATTTTTCTGCCAAACCATCGGCACACTATTTATAGTCTAAGTGCATTGATCAAATTGGCAAGTTGTGGCTGAACTTGATTCTTCAACGAATCGCGTAGCACTCACAGGACCTCTTTGAGAATCCCGCATTTGTTAATACAGCTAAGAGCAGTTTCCAGGGGTCCGTAAAGACAGCTAATGCCTGTTTTGTTCAAAAGTTAACAACAAATCTATGGCAAAGTGCAATGAGCAAGAGAATGTGATCGAATAGCATCTCAAAAGTAACGAATACGGACCAAACTTCCGAATTTTACAAGCGTTAATCTGCTGAACGAAAAAGTGCTACATTGCATTTATGTTAAAACAAGTTGGCGGATGGTGGGTCTTAAACCAGAAGTGCACTTTAAACTGCAAGACTGTAGCGAGTCACCATTGCATAGTTTACAGCACGTTTTAGCACCATGCCAATAGCTTGGAATTAAATGTTGAATGGAATTACAAAGATAATGCGTGCATGGATTGCAAAAGTTGATTGAATTGCAGCAATACATTTTCGACACCTTCGAGGCTTGATTCGATTAACTGCATGTAACCGTTGACAAATCGTTGAATTATTACGATCTGATAAGAATTGTTCATAAGTATCTTGCTCTTCATTCCTTACTCCCTTGCATCATGCCAAATTACCTCAAGCAACTTATTCTGACCGAATCTGACATCATGCAAGAAAAATATCGTTACTGATTTTGAACACAAATCTAGTTCACTTCACCCTCGTTTCCATCTCCCCCTTCCAATTTTTACCCACCTTTTCACTTGTTAACTTTGAACCTTAGGCCAAAATAGGCGGAAATCATTACTTGTGGAGGCACAAACCAGGGGATTAAGAAGAATGCCTATTAGGTGAAATACGCCTTCCCTCCATTCTATCTTACCACGATCCTCCTGTGTAGTGTTAAAACACTTTGCAAAAAGGCCAAACTGTAAGATGATATTAGGCGGCAGTCAAAAGCGCCGCAGTTTTTACACATTAGGCCTCTCATTCCCATTCCGCAATCACTGGATTCGGTTGCCTTTTAGTTAGGTGTCAAATTACGGAGCAATGACCTAAGAGCGCATTTAAGTTCAGCCTATCGAGAGGAATACGCACATCTAAGCTGCATTCTAAGCTGATACATTGAAAATGTTTTGTGAGGTTAGTTTTGTTACAAGCTGTCCAATTTTTATCAGACCTGTTGCATTTATTGATCAAGTTGTAAAAGAAACGAACTAATCTTTGCATAAATGGACACCGTAGCTAGGTTTCAAAGTTAGCTAAACTGTACTGGCACAAAGAGATATTTTACTTAAGAGGGGCACGAGCTTAAAATGTGAGCTTTTGTCGGATCAGTTTAAATACTCACTTAACGGTAGTCCGGTAAGTTGCCGAGTTTAGGTCAAGTCTAAGTGAAGCAGGTTGCAGGATAGAATAACTTTATTCATCCTATGTAGTGATTTACACCTCCGAATGCTGTTCTAGTAAGGATTTTATGAACTCGAATTTCGTAGGCGCACAAATGTGTGCTTTTAAGTCGCAGTAAGCTACATTCTTGCTTGGCCATGTTAACGGACTCTAGTGGAATCATCGATGCCCCATAAGCGAGCAATGTGTCACTGCATTTGCTGCATTTTACAAATTAGTCAGTCATTACCGATGTGTCACCAAAGAATTGGTTATAGAAACTTGGTTGCAATTAGATTATCAATAGGCGCGCAATTGGAGTTCGATCGTTTTCTCTGGACCTCGAGCGCAAATAATTAAATCATGTCCGAAAATGAGGAACTGTAGGCTGCAGAATGCGAGCATCGGTGTAATACTTTGTTTGACTGCCGGTTTCGTTTCAACCACTTAGGTGGCCATATTACACTAGCTGGTTGGGCTAGCTCCTGAGCCATGTCAGCAGTCCCAATTCCCATTTATTTTCGGAATGCATGTCCTACCTTACTATCATGCCACAATCATTGTAATGCTCCATCATCTCTTGGTATAAATCAAATATCCTACTGAGCTGCGTTCCACCAAAATATCTCATTTAACCAAAGACAGTGAATAATCACTGTCCTAAAATCGTGCTCAAATAATGCCAAATCGATTCATCGGATTCATTTTAGCATTTCTTAAAGTACTGCCATGAAATTTTAGCAAGCAAATTTGCAGACACTACTTTGTACAATTAAGGCGTACTACTTCTTTCAAATAGGCTTTGTTGGCTGCAAAATTTCCACGATAAATCACCCCTTTCTAGTCATGGCAGACCTGTGGTTCATCAAGAGAAAAGACAATTACGAGCATGAGGATACTTGGGTTTATGTTATTTACTTGCGAGGTGATTATGTAAACCAGTCTGAAGGTCAAGTACTTTTCTTGGACCCGCTGCCAATAGCAACTCAGGTGCTTGCATTCTCCTCCAAATCACATCTTGGCACATCCACTCAAATATGTCGCTACGGTCAGTAATGAGACTTTCATCCACTTCAACGCACCACATTCGCCAATTTATTGGTGTGCAAATTAGAGGGGAGTCATTCACGTTGCCGAGCTTTTGTAAACACTTTATGAAGAAACCAATTCCACTTTACTCCTTCCAATTCACATCTTCCATAATTACCACTCCCAGTGCCTGATAGGAAGATAATTTTGTCACTACGGACTGCAGCTCAGTCTTAAATGTGAGATTAACTTTTGGAAGAACTGAAAGTTTAATGGTAAGGAGGACACAGTCATACATAGCCAGCAGTCCCCTACTTTCCTCTTCGCATCGTCCATATTCATAATCTGCAGCGCTAATTGATTTATCGCGACGGGAATAGCATGATCCTAGAAGAAATAACGCGGGGTGGGTCGTGTCAATATTTACCATGGTAGGATGATTAGAATTTATCACTTTCATGCGTAGAATCTCAGGGGGCTGGAGAATTCGTACCCGCTCTGGTGCATTCTTCGATCTCATGAGCGAAGCTGTTGGAAAAAGCCGAATAGGTTTAATTAGGAGGCAATTCACTTTTTCAAAAGTGCCCATGGAGCTGGAATAGATAAAAATGGAAGATCAAACTTCATTTGCTTCAAGTGTTGCGTGGTGGCTTGACGAAATTTTTTAAGATCCACGGTGTGAGAGCTTGAATATAGAGTTGTGCAGACTTGTTTGTCAAACCACCTCCACTTGTTGGAATATGAATGTGGGGTTTGCAAAGAGAGTATCCATCGCCAGCTTAAGAGTGCCATGCAAATACTTACGATGTCAACTGCATCAAGGTATTTGCATATTGGTTGAGCCAATTCCGGGGGTAGGTCTGTGATCCCAGCAGTATGCAATTTTTTCCAAAGGGAAAACATGCAATGGCCCAGCTACGGCATTCATGATCCAAAATGCAATTGTAGTAAACAAATTAAATA
This sequence comes from Taenia saginata, assembly GCA_001693075.2. Taxonomy (NCBI): domain Eukaryota; kingdom Metazoa; phylum Platyhelminthes; class Cestoda; order Cyclophyllidea; family Taeniidae; genus Taenia; species Taenia saginata. The sequence continues at coordinate 30,934 of LWMK02000304.1, read as the reverse complement.
AATATAACTAAATTTACTAGATCAGAATATGTGCGCGCAAGTGAGCTGAAGGGGATTTGAAAGAGACCTTGTTGATTCTACTTACCTCTAGGTCCATACCTTGAACCCAACCAGACACTTCTAGACTTGTGAGTGTGAGATCACTCGAACTGTATGAGCGACCACAGCCCTCCCTATGCATTAAGCAAAAAACCTAATCAAACACAAATTACATAGAAATGAAGGATGAAATGGCAGAATGCAAAATTTTTGGTGGCTAAATCAACGTTTCTCAGCAAAGGCAACCATGAGTCATTTCTTCACCGACAAAATAAATACCTTTTACAAGAAAGTAATTTCTTACATTATTTTAGGAAAAAATGGCAGCAACATTAAAGGAATTAATAAAAATGGAGTATGTTTCATTCATTTCTTTAGTTGGATATCATGCTAAATCGACTTAGCCCCTAGAAAGTAACCAACAGTGAGTAGGCCAATATGCCAAATATTTCAGCGTACAGTGCCATAAATTCTTACTTCCACTACTTACGCTGATTTCAAACAACGAGTGCGTTATCTCCAAAGCCTCACAACATTCAATGCACGTATAATGGCAAAAGTATGAACATGACCTATGTTACAGTTCGGTAAAATAAAACAAATCCATTTTGCTGGTTGCTAGGTTTATTGCGACGGCACACCCTATTGTAAAGCTAATTACAAAACCGTTTTCCTCCAACGTTCCTACAGGATGAGCGGATAAAACGGTGGCACCAGAGAACCTGTGCGGAATCAATTTTGCGCAGACCCAATGACAAAATACATAAAAAAGGAGGCGGAAATTATTACGAGAGTCTGTTGCCTTTACTCATTTCAAAATGACATTCAAGCACTGCATAGTAGTTGGATTTTGAGATCAGCGCACATTTTCCTTAAAATAGATCAAATGGCCTTCATCAACAGCGATTTCACGAAGAGGATAGCCTCAAGCTTATCATACGAACAGCGGTAAATTTCTCTACTAACCAATCCTACTGCTTCACTGGGAAAGATGGGAAAGACGCTAAGTCGTGTGCTTTGATTCATCGGATCAATAAATACTGCAGTTGCATTCTGAAGGCTCATTTTTCGGGCGTTGATTTATTAGCTTACTTTGCTTATATTCTCGCATTTGTGAAGCATTTGACCCGCGCACATTTCCCTAACCATATCGTTACTGCGCTTACAACAGTGACGAAGAATAAATTTGTTGCCAAGGTTTTGCTGCTTGGATAAGACGCTTTTGCCGTTATTTGTTCTAGCATTGCTGACATACTAATGCAGAGCACGGGTCATACTAACACAACTAATGGGTTTTATTTGGTGATTAATACATTGTATCATGCACTCCTCTCCAAACAATGAGTCCACAAATTCTTCAAATCCAACACATTCGCATCGATTGCCTGCCAACGCAGGTACGGGTAAGGCGGTGATGTTTGTCACTTACCCACTTTGAGAACTACGGCGTCTGCTTAAGCGATGGACGTCGGTCCTGGCGTCCAATAGAAGAGGCTTCAAAACTACCTACCTTATCGTGGTCGCGAACCATGGCGTCAACCTCATCTCTGTCTCCACTTCTTACATCAAAGTCAAAGCAACCGTACAATGTGCTTTAACAAGAATGGAAAGATTGATTCCTAATGCTCTTTTCATTGCGTCTACTTACCTCGAATAATGAGCGTACAAGCCATATTGCAGGAGCAGATGATACACTATTAGCCGCTGACCAGGCGCTTTGGGTAATCTGTTGGCTTTGATTTTCTTTAATCGTTCTAGTTCTTCTGCGCCGCAATAAAGCCTAACCGAAATAGGTCAACAAGTTAGAGCATTTATTTCGGTGCCATTTAACTATTATGCTCCCCATGTCGGTTTAATCTGTCTTATTTCAAAATTTGGAAAGCATTTAAACTGAGGCAAATGGTCAAAGGTGTCTTTGCCTCCAGTCAAGGTGGTAGTATGCATTCGTGCACACCCTGTCGAATTCCAAACGAACCTCCTTATTATTTTAAGTAGGGTTTTGCTGGCGGCCAATGATTGGTCAGCATAAGGGAAGATTCGGGGCCAAGTCTATGCAACTCACAGCCATTCTAATTAAAAGATGTTTTAATCGTGACGGTGGAAAGCTTGTCTGCGATGCCCAATTGTTAATGCCTTTATGTTAAGAGGGAAGTATTGATCAACAGTGTTTCAGAGTGCACAAACAGGAACTTTTAGTTTCATGTTTGTTATGTCTGCCGAAAATACATTCTAGAAATAGGATTGTTCATTCCTGTGCATACTTAACTCTCCAAAATTCGTTGCGCATAATCCCTTTTTGTGGTGCCTTGCACATCATCTCACTGCTGCACTCACCAAGTTTTTATCGTAGCGAAAGTAAATTACACTTCATGGCCCTGATAAACTTCCTTACAAGCCGCTAGCTCCACAGCACTCGACCTTTTTCACTCTTAATGAAACACATTTTTGTGCGCCTTATTAACATGCTGAAAACAGTTATGTACAAAGTGTGAATAAAAATAAATTACCAGAAAGTGCAAGTTGTAAAGTTGGTACATACCTTTGAAATATATTAAGCATAGTAAAATCGCTACTGCCCTTAACATGACCAGTTTCCGTGCCCTAAGTTTCCGATTCATTTCACCCCTGTCATTGGAGTCTTCTTCACACACTATTTATAATTAGCGTCCAAGCCTCAGAAACTTTTGGCTTTCAAAGAAATTCTTAATGTTGCAATGGCAGAGCGAATAGATGCAGATTGGATCATCACACCCACTCTAAAAAGAGGTAATTAGCGAAGGTAGGCAAAGCACAAATATGGGTGTGATGGTGCTCTGGTCCAAAAGTGCTTTCAACAAACTTGCCAAACACAATCCTGGCAGTAGAAGCTGCGGATTAGAATTGCTTGCCGTAAAAGAGGTATTTCTTTCAGTAGGTTTAAGCCATAGTTCTGTGTTAAATACGCTCCTAACCTTTATGAATGTCAGACACTACCACCTTCTATTGAAATCCTTGGCGAGATTCTTAGCAACATTTTGGTAACGATCGTCAAAAGGGCTGGCTGCTACTAGTAATTCCACTTGATTTCCCTTCAGTCGCTCGTTGCAACGGTCGGTTAAGTCTACAGTCGCTTTATCGAATAGTGCCTGTGCTGTCAGTTAAGCTTGTGGGAGGAACCGCTAGGAAGGAGCTAGACTGTGACTGAGTTAATGCATCCTTCAAATCATAAAGGAGATGAGCGTGCCACTTCTAGGCGAATTTAGCCACCAAATAGACATAGCAAGGAACATGGAGACGAAGAACCACCTGACTCCAATTTCAGTGCAGATGATAAACCTAACAGAATTTGAAGCAAGAAATGCCAGAAAAGCTTATCATCGAAGCGATTACTAAATTAAAAGCTGCTAAAATAATAAAGTGAAACATCTAGATACAGATGTGCAAATAACAGGGCAGATGGCACAGTCCATCCAAAAGTAGAGATTTGATCCTGCCACCAATTATGCCCATATGGCATAGAAGCTGTAAATCTTGTGATTCGATTGGTAAGGACGAAGACGGCAAGCATCACGGGAAGGTGACCGAAATACCAAATGCTTATTGCAATAGTACAGACAATGGATTAATCTCATGAAAGAAATATTGGTGCTCAAATTTTAAAGATACGCCTACAATCGGTCCACACGCTTTTCACCTTCCCATCTCTAATTTAATTATGGAGAATGAAATCGACCTACACTTGTTTCTCTGTAAAGCCCTTTTGCATCTCAGCATCTTCCACCAAAATCCTGTGAGCACGCATTCGAAAATGTTACGCAGCTATCTCATAGGACAAGGAAGTGGATTGTAAAAAAGCTAACGTCTCTCTTGAACGTCATGTTTTATGCTAGAGTAAGTTAAGGGCGGGGTCTTGAAGTTAACGTCACAAAGGCTTACAGTCCCCAACCTCGCCGAACATTTCTATGTGCTCTCCTCGCCTTTTGAGTAATAGGCAAAAATGTCTGTTTTCTAGGACGAGAGAGACAAAAGACACTTATGTTAGGAGAGGTGGGGAAGCTCTACAACTCTTTGGACAGCCAAATCACACTGCAAATGACCATTCTCACAGACAATCGGGAATGAAACTTCACTGTCCACTAGCAGCAAAATTAAATTAGCCCACAGAATCGCAAACTAAATTAGCCTACAGAATCGCATAGTTTATTACGCATTATTTTTGCACTTGTTACCCAGTGATTTTGCATGCAACCGCCTTAGTGTACAACACGAGAACCGTAAACAACCTAATCGATGTGGCAAACGGAGAATTTACTGCTTGTGAATGGGAAACAGAATGGTCTCACTTCAACTCACTAGCTCAAAACCACCTCACTGATCCATTATTGCCGAGAGATAACTCTTTTGTCCCCTATTCGTTCTTCCGTCTTCATCCCTGCATACCCTTTCACACTCCTTTTTTGCTGTTACAGAGTGGCTGACGATTGAGGCCAATGGCCTCATAACACACTGCCATTCACGGATGCAGCCTGTATGATTTCGCTTGTGAAGCCTTCATATTTTCCGCCACAATGATGCAATGTCACGCGATCCAGTGAGCTGGCACCAATTGCTTTGCAGCAAAAAGGAAACAAATACACTGTGACTTATTATCGAATCTGGAAAACATAATCGTAAACAATCCTCTCAACTGCAGCGCAGTACTTTTTGGCAAAATTCCTCTTCAGGTGAGGTCTGTGTTTGGTAGGACCGGGACGCATTACACCATGTGTTGACTATCCTTACAACGATTTCACGTCAAACTTCACAACAAGCAGTCTTAAAACTGATCCTGTGACTAAACGTTCGTAAACTAATAAACTTATAACCTGTTCTCTTTTTATCGGGTTGCTAGTAGTGTTACAAACGATACACCGTTCAACTCGCAAATTAAAGCCGGTAGTAGAGTAGTCAACATCTCAATCAAAACTCAGTCACTGCATCCGATTAGTGAGTTTATTTAAGTTAAGCAAGTTGTCCTGTTGTATGCGCATTTATGTGAACTCACGTGGTCACACGTCTCGATGATTGAGGGACGGCTTTTTGGTGCTGAAGCAGTCTTGGCCTTTTCAGCAAAGCAAAATCAACTTTTCTCCCTTCCCTAAAATACTTCAATGCCTCCATCATCGATATGTTTAAGGATCACCACAGAAAAAAGGACCGCAAAACCAACACCATTTATGGGAAACAGTCACTACAATCTCCCATTGATAAGATCAGTGAAGCGGCTACCATGGAATAAAATTAAGCGAAAGCCAGCACTTTGTCAACTGTTCAGCTTAGATAACAGTAGAAAAGAGCCATTAGAGGCAAAACGGGACAAAGATGCGAATTCAAAGCCCTGAGTCCAACATCAGCATCATCATAGTAATGAAGCTGGCGCTTTCGTACAACCCAGCCTTAGCTGACATCCAAAATTGTGAAAGCATTTATAAAGGCTCAAATCGAAATGGATGCAATGTTGCATTTCGTTCCGATGTCGAATTTGCTCCCGTACGTGGAATCACACCATCTTTTCTGCTATGCTTCTGCGAACGTAGTTGGGTGAGGCCGGGCATTCGCGAGCGAGAGTGAAAGAGGAAGGAAAAGTTAGATTTAGTTACATTCAGCCTTGCGGCTCTTTACTCAATCCCTCCCCATTATGGTTGCCGTTGGAGTCACCACTTGTCTGAATGGTCCCCGAATGCATCCTGGTGTGAGGTAAAGCAAGACTTCAATACTTCGCGTCTTTAAGGTTGTTGCCAATTAAGTAAATTAATTTCACAATCTCTAATGACATTAAGTGGATTAATTTGACAATCTCTAATGATATAGGGCAAACTCGTCCTCCGAGAGGACAAGCCTCCTTCTTCACAAGAGCATCTCATTTACCCGAAGGCCTTGAACATTGGGGTACGAAACTTACTTCTACAGTGCAAAAATCTTCTAAGCAAACAACTGATGCAGTCACTGCAGTGGATTACATGTGTGAATCTGTCCCTGACCCCTAGGACGCAGGGCCTGCAAGGCCACTCTCATATTTGAACATTGGGGTACGAAACTTACTTCTACGGTGCAAAAATCTTCTACGCAAACAACCAATGCGGTCACTGCAGTAAATTACATGTGGGAATCTGTCTCTGACCACTAGGACGAGTCAAATGCGAGCAAACGCTAATACATAAGTGGAATCGGCAAGTTTTTATCGATATAATCGGCAAGTTTTTATCGATATTTACGTGAAATTATTAACCTTCTGCTTCCAATGTTGATGTAGCAAGGCAAGGTCATTTATGCCGTAAAAATTTTGAATTGATCGTGGAAGCTCTGATCTAAGTGGTCTGATTTTGTGGAATTAATTGAGCGTTGCTAGTGATTATGGTAAAGCAAGCATCGAAATGCATCAATGTGTGCAGCCTGTGCCTCCAACCATTCGATGGCTTTGATTTACTGCGCAAGCATTTCTATGAAACGCATTTTTGTGAGTATGCACCTATTAATCTCTTATCAAAATCCAATGTGTTCTCTGCTCTACAGCCACATCCTTGAACTTCCATGCTTAGTTTTTACTTTACAATACTCCAGGCCAAAAAGCGGATGATTCAGAAACAAGCGTTTGCTGTACAGAATGCTTCGAACAATATCCGACACTGGAGACAGTGCTTGAACACACGCGCTCAGGGCATTCTTGTAGGTACCCCCTCGTCCATCAGATTTATTTCACTGTGGAAGCTTATAGTAACACCTTCATCTCCTCAGTTTTGCAGATAATTGAGGAAGAATTTTTGAGTCGAATGCGAGCAAACGCTAATACATAAGTAGAATCGGCAAGTTTTTATCGATATTTACGTGAGATTATTAACCTTCTGCTTAAAATGTTGATATAGCAAGGCAAGATTATTTATACCGTAAAAATTTTGATTTGGTCGTGGAAGCTCTGATCTAAGTGGTCTGATTTTGTGGAATTAATTGAGCGTTGCTGGTGATTATGGTAAAGCAAGCATCGAAATGCATCGTATTGCTTTACATCGCATCGTTAGTCTGGATGTTTCCAACGATGTCACAGCAATATCACATGATTAACAGTTTAGCGTAAATTTGTGAGCTACTGGATTTGTAAACACGTTTAACGTAATTAAAATGTTCTTTGCATTTTAGAGCTCTGAAATTTGCTGCCTTAACTTTCCCTCCATGGACGTTAACTCTTCTAAGTGCTCTGTAACCAGACATGCGTCCAATATAAGAGGAGAGCTTTGCACTTACTAAAATATTGTGTTTTATATGCTAGTCATTGTTGCACTCGAAGGCAGGTTCTCACCAAATTTTGGGGTAGTTGTAATGAAAATGTGAGCCTATGCAGTACATTTGAAATTACATTGCTCAAAGAAAAGAGATAATGCCATTGATTGAGGTTGCACAATGCAACATGGCACAAACAAATCATCACCACTCGATGGGACTTGGCATAGCAATGCATAGTATTGCATTGCAAACGATGAAACAGATTCTTGATGTTTGCATTGAAACTATATCTACTAATCACTACATAAGCATAGAATGGGCAGCGTCATGCACGTGCAACCTTGTTGTTAACCAGTCGTTAAGAAATCTGACGCACTTTTGCGCGAACATGGTTGCCAAGACAGTTGAAGTGAATGCAGGCGCTTCAAAGGTGACGAGACATTAGGCGCAGCGTCTGTAAACGTGAAAAGCAGGTGTCTAAGGGAAGCAGGATCCGTGAAGTGAGTCAGTCGGGGGATAAGGAAGTGGCAAGAAATATTTTAGCAAAGATGACAGAGTGTATGGTGCTGCCAAAATACATAAGGCAAACTGTGCATTTATCCACTTTGTGTACCTAACCGAATGAAAAACTATTTTATTATTTTGACACCGATGCTACTAAGAACAAATATTTAAAAGAGAAGCCTGATTCACTGGTTGTAGGACTCAAGCATAGGCAGTTTATTTAAGGAGGAGACTCTTGTTATTTCCAGGGTAATTGACATCTGCAGCTATGGCCAAATAAGGAAAAAATACAGCAATCGTTTGCACCACATGAAGTTTCTTTCCTCGCAGTTAAAATTAAAAATGCTGCCAAGGGCTCCACTAAGATGGAACCATACAACACAGTAACTGCCATTCGTGACTGTAATTTGCGTTTTCGTTACAAATTTTATTACAAATTAGTGCAACCAAATCATTTAAACCTAGTTTTATTTTGTCCGTAGGGAAATAATTGCCCATGTTACTGGCTTGGCCTGAACCTGAGTGAGCTGTTGCGAGCATGCTAGGATTGTTACAATTTATCATTCAGGCCGATTCTATCCTCGCCACTCACCAATCTGCTACATGATCACAACCTCATCATTCAAACCCCGAGGTGACATCGCTCATGACTACGTTGTGATTTGCCCACACAGAATCTCTATAAACGCCCCTTTGGATTAGCTGTTTCCTTCCACAGCACAATGACCCATAATCTCCATTCCGACTGTCGACCATAATTCCAGTTTTGATGAGCAAGTTCGCAGCACGACAAAGGAAGCATTCTTAATGGCGTGAGATGTTGTTCACTCAGGTGACAGCGGTTTTTCTACTGATGCTTGCAGTCCTCTATCACATATAAGAAACACGTTCCATTTGCCTCCAATGAAACCAAGTATGCATTCGTACTACCGTCAAGACATTCTCGCCGCACAGACGAAGGCAGGAAGAGGTGATCAGAGCATATCTATGGCGCTCCTCAGCCAGCATAGAAGTTGCAAAACACTTAGGCAGTAATGCCAGTACACCTTCTTTCCGATGACAAATTGAACTGTGTCCCCTAAATCTTTACCAGCATTGTAATTCCTTTTCATGAATAGCATTAGTTACAGGTCTAGTTCAACAATGCATCACTTCTTCCTCCTATTGGCAAGCGCATTTTCAGCCAATACCTCATAATAAAGCACATTTGTAAATGGCGTTTCCAAAGTGGAAAACAGCATTTCAGATTATGGCAATGAAAACAAATGATGTGCTCCTGACACTATAGGATTTCGAGTGACCTCATTACATCCTCCTGTCGCGTTCACTGAGTGTGAAGATGACATGAGGTGCAGAATTTCGCTTCCTGAAGCTCGCACCACGATAGGACGCACTGGAGATCACTCAAATACACCAGAAGCAACAATTGAGCCCATGAAAGAACTCTTAATAGAGTTGCAGGCCATCACTACGGTCGTTCGACCATCACAATAGAATTGTTGCTGACGCCACGTTTTGTGTTTTGCCGTATGACGCAGGTGTCAACCTCCAACATTAATTGGTGATGCATTCATGCACAGCGGGTGGCAAATCCTCACGAGGAATCCTTTGCATTCATTTGTCAGGTGGTTCTATTCGAGGTGCTCGTGATGCTCATCACCGGAAGCAACACTTGAGCCCATAAAAGAACTCTTAATAGAGTTGCAGGTCATCACTACGGTCGTTTGACCACCACAATAGAATTGCTTCTGACGCCACGTTTCGTGTTTTGCCGTATGGTGCTCGTGATGCTCACAATTTGAGGGAGCCTGCCATTAACTCCCTTAAAGATTTGGCCTTTCAGGTTTACTAAGACAAATCTGAACACGCAATGCTGTCAGCTGCTCTTCCCACCTCGCCAGTTAATCGGAAACGTATGTACTCTGGCATTCACATGCACACATCTCCCCATGCACCCTATTCACTCACATCGCCCTCACTGTTCACGTGTTACCTTTGTGCTTCTCAGACTACTTGCTCTTGACAATAAATAAGTAGTATAGGTCAATGATACAAACTGATCATCACTTCAGAGGTTGACATTGTCAGAATCGTTAATAAAGGGCACAATTAAACAGGTGAATGTAATGCTTGTTGCAATGAAGGGATGATACTTGAAGTGCCAGTCTCCAATTGGTGCACCTTCATGAAGTGAACGATGAAACAGACTTTTAGGTTGATTGAAGCGGAGGGTGGCAGTACCTCAGAGGTAAAGTTTGTTAGTGGATCACGCGATTTTCGAATAAATTAATACACCCCAAGCCTTACTTTGTGTCAATTCTCTGAGTGCGTTCTCGTTATTATTACGAATTTTATAAGTGAAATGAGCCAATGGTAGGTTTGGTGAACCACCCTCCCAAGCGTGGTTTCACTAGCAATAAACGTTTATCGTAGCTCCGTCTTATTTAAAATCGAAGCTTTGTGGCATGCTACTATGCCTTCATATCCACACCAAAATGGCTAATCTCACGAGTTGTCAATCTGAAACAAAATCACACCTACTTTTAACTACTCAGCTCCCTTCCATTTATTCGTTTAAACCTTTCCTGCCGGTTAAGAAAATAGGCTAGCACTCTCAATTTGTTATAAGACATGATTTTCTCGTAGTAAGTAAAGGTTTCGTCACTACTGCACAAGAACATAACGTAAAAAATTAAGCAAGTACATCCTTGAAATAGCGTCTCCTCTTGCCTTGTGGGACTGTCAAAGACTGTGGTTGAAAATGGATGAGGAGTGAGAAGTTGACAACAAATGCAAATTTGGCAATTCATTCAGTCATTGGAATTTGGTGTAGCTACATCATTCCTGCCCTTCCATGCAGCACAAAACAATAATATGGTAGAAAAGTACCTTTTAAACGGCAAAAGCCTTTTAAATGATATTTTCTACCTTGGTACGGTGGATTAACATTGCTGCCGTGCCTAACTTCGTCTCGTTCATTCAACGAGGCTTTTTAGTTTACCTCTTGACATTAGGTTTTACCCTAGATCTAGCTTAGGGGCAACTACCTTACAAAATGAAAAAATGAAAATTTAATGAAAAGTCCTCGGGCGCCATACTGACTATGAAGGGTAGCGAGCAACACACCATTTTTGCAATCAAAGCCATCTCTACTCTCTGTCATTCTTTCATACTTCGTTCTTAACTTTAAATAAAATCCATTTCTAAGCTAATTACGAACAGCGCTTATCACTGCCCTCCTATCCGTCCTTCCTCTTTACCATACGCCAATGCGATGAGAGTGGTACACGGATGGATCGTGAATAAGAAGGAAGAGAAAGCAAAAGCAGGTGGAAAATAAGCAAATTATCTGCATAATACCATTGATAGGAAGGGAAGACAACTGCTTAAGAAACATGAATTGTGCTCCCACTTCGTCTTGCAATCAATTGTTTTCGAAAAATGCACTCTCTTATCTACCCTAATCCACTTCCCTTCCTTTGTCCTATGTTTCCATGTGACTGCATTGTCACGTATTACACCAGATTCATTTTTGCTTTGCAATAAGTGCACAAATATTTTCTCTTTTAACATCCTTTTTTTATCACCGCACTCATTCAGTTTTACCTTCCTATCTAGACAATACACATTTTGGTCACACTTGCGTTGAGAGATTTTATCACGAGAAATGTCACCGGAAGTTACAGACGTAAGGAAGGCACTAAACGAGAAATCCGTGCAATTTTCCATTACAAAGGATAAAAAAGATCGCATTTTTAAACACATAGCGTCTTAGATTTTCTTGCCAAAATAGACATCCCACACATTATCCACATCCACCTTGTCCGATCAGAAAAGGAGAACTGCCCCAATATTTTGTAGGAGGAAACAAGATGCTGATTTTTGACTCTAACTATTTTTAAATCAATGCATATATAAACGAACAGAGCTTTGTATCCTTGCTATCCTTGATTTCTTTAAAAAAAATTGCATCGCTACACTTTGACAACGCCTGAAGCGCAAATGGTCATAAAAGAAAGCAGGATACCGGGTTTTATTTCTGATCAAATTGAGATTAAAAGAGCGAGAAAATCGTTTTGCTCTAAGCCCTTGCTAAAAACACTTAGAGAACGAAACATGCATCCAGCTTTCCAGCTAAAATTAATTCTGATCATAGAAGGACCCGATATTTTGAGTGTATGCGTTCGTGTATCTCCATTTTTGTGCCGACTTAGACGCGAATTGCCACAAGTGATATAATACTGACGAAATCTGGACCTAAATTGGGTAAAACCGTCTGCAAGTCTACCCATGCCACTGGCACAAGGCTAGCGTTGGGTTCATGAGTAGCGTGTGTACTTACTGTGGGCAGAACTGTGGTGGTTGAAGCGCAACTTGTTACTGTTATCGATCCAAATGTAAATTTTTGCATAGAAAATGCCTATGTTATAATTTAGCCGTAAATCTCCTCCTTTGCTGGATATCGACTATCTTTATTTCATGAAAGTGTGCAATTTGGAACTTTCAGAAGGAGGTCATCAAGGGAACCAAATATCGACAATGCAAGATTCTACACCACTTTTTTACATGTTCGACAAGCCTCCTGTGGCAATGAGGTCATATGTATAGGCAATTAAGCAAATTAAATCCAAGTTCTTTTGAATCCCATCCAAAGGTAGGCAATGGTTAATCCTAGCACTACAACAGGACCCGCCTGTTTGATAGGTGAATTTATCACGATGTTCTTGCAGATGCATTGTTTAGATAATTATGCTGCCTTAAATGGAAGGTCAAACAGGTCAACCCTTGCCCATAAACCAGAAAACGCAATTATTCTTTATCGATTTTATTGTTTAAAATGAAAACAACCTCCCAACCACAAATTTCGAAGGATGAATGCACCTTTAAGCCAGTGTTAATTCTTTACACCATTGCCACGTTTCCTTGTTTTTTGGGGGTTTTTTTGGGGTCTGGACCACATCCCACAAATAATCCTTATCTGCTATGAAACATTTTGTCATTTTGATGTGTTGCATTTTTGAGTTTTCTTGTCTTCACTTTCCGCTTTTTTGATTTAGTCCTTTAAATGGCGCAACTTTTCGGTGTTTGTAAACTACTTTGTTGCCAAAATGGGGTGTTCGCCTTAATCTAAGTGGAAGAAAGGCAGACACTTTCTTAAAACAAGGCCAGCTGAATCAGTAGGCGGACGGGTAGCTGTCGGTAATGAAACGAAAAGATGAGACTATTTAACGAAGCTTTAGAGTAGATATGTATGAACGAATATCAGAATCAAATTAGTCTGTGTGAACATCTGGGAGGTAAGGTAGGGGTAATATTCCAGTAAATGAATAAACAACCACGCATCTACTCAGATACAAGCAGTTAACTAATTGTACCAACTTATTCGTTTCTGTGGAGCATAAGTTTGACAAACTATCTGGATGGAAATAAGGATCAAGCATGTAAGAGACCAATAAGACTAGAGTGACCAAAGTGGAAACTGGAATTGGTCCGCTTACCTCCACTTTTGAAGGGATAAACGGAGGCAGCGTAGATTGAACTTAAAAAATGGTATGGGGCAAATCGAGGTGGTAAGGAGAAAGATGAAAATTTGAAATGCAACTCCTGGGACGCGTCATTATAGGGAAAGATGAGCCAAGCTAACCTTGGCTAAGGCGAGATGCAGTCGTGGTTAAAGTATGTTCTAGTCTGGTTTAGCCTAGTTTAGTCTATTCTAGTTAGGCGTAGCATACCAAATCGTACGATTGTGGTGCTAATTGGCATGTTTACTGCTAATGAACTCTATAAGTGCATTTAAAGATGGCATAAAGATGCTTAGGGCGAAATTGTTGCAGCAATTTGTATGAATGGTATAGGTTTAGTAATGTGGGCTCCAGGTGAATGTACCTAACTTAGCTGAAAGTAGTGGAGCTGGTTGGACTTCTTTGGTGGAGTAGAGGTAACGTAGATGTTCAACTGCAGGAAGTTAGGTGGCACGACGGAAGAGGAATGGAGGTGAATGGTAGAGAACAAAGGAAAGGGAGAAAATAACATTAAAGTTTATCAACGATTGCTGTACCGGTTTATTTAAAGGAAGTAGGTGCTGTAATGCTTCGTCTGTCTGCTGTTCTGCCCTTATTTGCCCATTCGGTCATTTACTCTCACTTCTCTACTTAAGCAAGCAACTGAACGCATAGTTGAATAACCATTTTAGACGGCGAAAAATTATGCTTGATCTGGTGATTCTTCAGAAGCGTGCGTTCATAGTTCTTTCGTAAATTGTCACTCCAACATGGGTACCGGTTAAATCAACTGTAAAATGACGCGTTAAAATAAAGAAAACGAGGTGAGAAACGAAAAAATTGAAAAAAGCAGGAAAGGTGGCATCATGACTTACCTCGATTCCTTACATTTTCGAATTGTTCCTTTCGTTTTAGTACATCGACTTTTTTGGGATGGTCGAATGGGAGGTTGAATAAGTAAAGCATGAGGAAAAGACTGATAGTGGGGAGGGAATGAAGCAGAAAGGAGGCGTTGACAATGATTTGAGTGGGTGGAACGAAGACAGCAGGAAGGACCACTGTGAGCGCTAGGAGACGTTGGGACGCGTAGTTAAACATGCCTGGCCCTTGGTGTTGTGACTGTCTTCTTCACCGTTTGCATGCTCAGATATCATTTGGCAGCACGAGTTGGACTATGCCACACGGCAAGATGTAAAATAGTCTTATGACAACATTTCCTGTAGGTGGTTGTATGACATTGAAAGTCATCTGCTTGTTAGATGGCACACTCTAGCTAGGTCTTGTGCATCATGATGCAGTGGGATAAGGAGGAGAAGCAGAACAATATTTGAAAATCAGCTTTAACAAAGGAGTGTCTGCAATAGTAATGACACCGTTATTCAGTCAACACAACGACTTTTGCCCTTGATGGACAATGCTTTGAGTTTCTTAAATTCTACACGAATTGGGTTGCGTAAGAGACATGTCAAAACTTCATAGAATTACACTGCTTGTGCCTATAGTCGATGCTTTTAAGAAGCTATGGAAAGTTTCGAAGACCTGTATTAAAAATTGTAACATTGTGTGGCGTTTTGCAGGTGCTCTATGCATTTAAAGTTTAGTGTCAGACGCCAGAGCGCTTTCGTACTTTGGTGTACTATAAGACAAAGTAAATGGAGACTGGAGTCACAATGCAGCACATGGAAGGTTGTACATTTGTGTCAAAATAATCGGGTTTGATCTGAATTTTTGAGATAGTTATGCGCATTTAACACAGTTTTAACATCCTTTTGTAGGAGTTAAGTCCAAGATTTCAGCAGCCTAGGCATCTATTTCTTTATTGGAGCCCCAAATAATCAATTTACCTTTAGAAGCAGTGACTACGTAAACATTGGATTTCTTACTTCCAAGAAAACGATCAGTTCTGCTTCTGGCAACAAACTCAGACTTCCATTGCATACAGCTAACGCTAGCGCCGTTTATTATCACTTGTTATGCTGAGTCAATGCTAACAATCTTTAAGTAGAATGCATTTATTGTGCATGCATTGATAGTGCCTTATTTCTGGTTTGTCTACTAGCGTCAGTTACATTGCTATAGACGTCTGCAGCATAAAAAGTTCCATGCCCGGCTTTCCAATGCTTCCCATCATTAATAACGTATTGCAAGATTAAATGAGTACCGAGTATATTCACTCCCCTCCGATTAGCCCATTCTCTTTTGCATAAGCATGCCAATTCTGACCCGAATCCCAAGGCGAAACTTTAACCTGAGTTTGTATGGCTAGGACAACGTAACGCCTCAGCCATTGATTAAGTCAATAATGGCTTCACCCATAATACTAGCCTAGACTTAGTTCCTGACTTAGCATCAGCCCTCACTTACCAGCTCTTCGGCCCACATTCATATGCCACTCCTTCACTTCGATGCTGATTAATTCACCCAAACTATCCTATTCTTCTGTTAAAAGTCTTTACATGCTGACTATTTGGTTGGTGGCCACTTTAGGATCCAAATCACTGGTACATGGAACTCCAAAATACAGCAGAGACTTTGCATACTTTGGGCATATTGATCGTGAAGGAAAGAAATTAGCCAAGAGATTTTCTTTTCTAGATGCTTTAAAAGGAATGTCCTGCAGCATTCTGAACTACCAGGAAACAGCATCCACAATTTCGATGGCTTTTTCTTCAAATCAGCTTTTTGAAAGATCCAAGGGAATCAATCTAAAAATAAATATTTTTTCCGAAAATACCTAGAAATTGGATTCCATGGTAGTTTGACCAAAGGTTGCTCTACAATAAAGATACAAATATTTATTCNGGCAGTTTGACTAAAGATTGCTCTACAATAAAGATACAAATATTTATTCGCGAAAGTCTATGTGTGTGGCTTGCTTCCCATGGATGGTCATTTGGCCACCATGTTTTCATCCTCTCGACCAAATTTTTCTATTATATTTACCTATTTTTACTGTGGACATTTTCAACTCTCGTTTTCATCTCCAAACAATTCTCCATAGCAATCGTTTGCCAACTGTAAATTGCCGCACCAACTTTATTCTGATTTTTCTTAAGACCTTATATTTGGTCTCTGCCACTGCTAAATTCTCATCAGTCCCAAGGGACGGTGTGTGTCCAGCAGTAGTTCTTATAAAAATAATTTCCAAGTAAGGTTCTTAGTATCTAATCTTGGTGGCTGCATGAAATCGATTCTTCTGAGGCAGTGAATAGTTCGCGAAATTTCATGCGATTAAGGCGCACTAGAAAGGGTGTGTGGGGCCTTTGCTTCCATACGCGTAAAGGAGAAGTATTTTCAATCTGGCCAACATAGGTAAAATCAGACATCTATATTTCTTCTCTTTTGGCGGTTTGCACTTATGGAAGTTTAGTAATTACATCGTAGCACAGCAACAGTTGGTCTATTTTGCTATTGCAAGATAGCTGAAGGGAAGTGAAAATGAGCATCATCAAATCTTGATTTTGTTTACGCAACTCAATTACACAGCACCTTTCACACTGATCAGGTGCCGTCATGTGTAAATCAACTCAAATGTTTTCGCTACATTTGAATGTTATAGCTATCAAGTAGTTAAGCAAGCATCATTGCCGACTGTGTTTAAAAGCCTGCTACATCATTTCTGCATACCTGAATGCAAAATTTTCATCACATGTGTAAAAGGAGAAAAAAAAACATTTCTAGCATGTTCGCAGCTTCGAATGAATGAATTGGTGATAGAGTAGATAAAAGCTAATTTGTACAACCTCAAATGATTGTGCGGAAGTCACTGGTGAGCCAAAACATGCAAGCACTCACTTCCATTTGACAGGACACATTGCCTAAGTCAGCAATGTTTTAGGTTTTGTGCTGCCATTCACTTAGCTATTCCTAGTTATACGTATAAGAGCCCCAATATAGCTTCGGGTTATGTGTGAGTAAGCTATTAAAGGTAAGTGGTTGATGGATGCGGAGGGATCCCTTAATACAATCTTTCTTCGCGTTTGCAGTTAAGTCGATCTTGTCAAGCTTACTTGGCTTAAATAAAATGCGATTTTTCCAACGGGATCGATGTGCTTAGGCAACGTGGACTAAATTCGCAAGTATATGTTTAGTGGTATTTTGTCAAAGTCACAGCTGTAAATATTTTTGCCTCGTATGGCATTTGTGAGTTTTAGCCGCAAAATGTAGCCACAGGTTTTATATGCACCTTAAATATTGCACTTTATTCAAGGCACTCAAATCAAGGCACTCAAATGACATTTGAAACAAGATATAACTAGTATGAGAAGGCTTTGCATGTGTTAGATTAAACGGTTCTCTAAGTTATTTGATTACGAGGCTGAGGGCTCATTCATGCGATAACGATTTTTTCTTGTTACCAATGCGATCAATGAGTTGTAGTTTCATATTTCACTCTTAAAAGGTTGCCGTGAATGATGTCTAAATAAGAAGCTCTCATTCCCTCCCTACGCACGGTCCGAGGGCGTGCTTTTGAGAAGCGTTCAGACATCGTGTCATGGGCTTCATACTCCTTAATGAAGGAACAGGCCAAATGGAGGTCATGAGCAGCGATAGCGCAGGCGATTTCATGAGTAATTTTACAATGAAGCTCAGAAGGCGGTCATAGGATGATACAAACATTTGGTTTATCAGGTCAAGTGCACGTCTTAAAGGTACCGGTGAGGAACAGAGACCGAGAATGCAAATCGTTCCAGTGACAGAGCTTGCAGAAAGTCATTCGCTTTTAAAGAAACTGGATATGATTTGAGTGGTGTTTGCCACTTATTATTTACAAGCCGTAAGGTAACGTTGAACGGAAATTTTGATGTGGCACATTGTCCTGTGAGTTTTAATTCGCTAAACTGAAATGTTTAAATCAAAATAAGCTGATGCATTTAACATTTTAAATCAAAATAAGCTGATGCATTTAACATAATGCAGTGGTTTTCTTATTGCACTTCCCCAACGAGCAGTGGTCTGTTTTTTGTGTTGGTATTAAAGACTCCAGTTGTGAAATGAATTCCTGTAGGAAGAAAAGATTTGCACATTTCAAAACTGAGTTCCAGTATCATGCAGTGCATAAAGTGTTTACGACAACCATTAACCGAAATAGGTATTCTAAGTCTCGTCTGAGATTGAGACTAGGCCAGTCGGTCAATGACCGACTTTGTGATGTGCACGATGTCTTGAAAGGAGAACGTATAACGGTGCATAAATCATCTAAAATTTTGGAGCTTTTGGTAGAAATCTAAGTTAGGCATAACAACATTGTTTTTATGTTAAGGTGCGCAGGGAAGTGAGATTAACTAATGAAGACACGTTGACAAAAATGGTGGTCATGGATACCGGAAGGAATACCGACCTGACTCCGCATTTCGATGTGATTTAAAAGCACATGCCCAAAATGATTGGTAAGGAGGAACTTTGCTAACCTTGTTGGAAATTTTTGATCTTATTCCGAGTGCAGCGGGGCACCCTGAACACCCAAATACGTTCATTTTAAAGCAGAGAATGCTAAGCCTCGCAGAACCTTGCGAGAAAGTGGATGATGAGTTCGACGGATAAGCAGGAGGACCTTTTGGATTTGACCTCAGCACTAAGGATGAGTGAAGTGCAGAAGAATAGTAGTCACTTGTTCGGTCAAAATTTTGAGCAGTGAGGTTATGCTATTAAAGTCCACCTCAATTTCAACACCTGCTTTTTCGTCACGCGCTCAAAAAAGAGAGTTATTTACAGTTTAGTTTTTCATGTAGAAGGTGGAGTGTTGCTTGTTAAGTAGGGCTCTTCAATGTACTGGGTGTTTTGAAGGACTGCATTTTAGTGTGCGTTAACTGAACCCAATCATTTTTTGTCAGAAAGAGAATGAGCAATTCATCAGCCCAAAACGCATATAGATAAGTAATGGGCTATGAGCTGTTCATTGAAGTAACCAATAATTTGTTGTTAATGAAGATGCTTTTAATCCTAAGGCTTTAACTACTAAGACAAGTGCATGTTTGAGGCCCTTGACCATTTGTGCCTCCTGTTTCTAGACTTGCAGCCAACACTGGCTGTTTAAAATATGTGATTCGCCTTGCAGGTCCTGCGCCCAAGTGGTCAGAGGCAGATTTAAACATGTTATGNACGCATATAGATAAGTAATGGGCTATGAGCTGTTCATTGAAGTAACCAATAATTTGTTGTTAATGAAGATGCTTTTAATCCTAAGGCTTTAACTACACTCGTTGTTCCTGCCTAGCAACAAGACAAGTGCATGTTTGAGGCCCTTGACCATTTGTGCCTCCTGTTTCTAGACTTGCAGCCAACACTGGCTGTTTAAAATATGTGATTCGCCTTGCAGGTCCTGCGCCCAAGTGGTCAGAGGCAGATTTAAACATGTTATGCACTACTGTGATCACATCTGTTGGTTGCGTATGAGACTTTTACATTGTAGAAGTAGGTTTCGCGCCCTAATGTTCAAAAGGCTTTTGAGATGCTCTCGTGAAGAATGAGGCATGTCTTCGCTGAGAAAGTGTTTGCCATCTATGATTTTAGGATGCCAAGTTCACCCACTTGATTGACAAAAGCCTTAAAGACGCTAAGTATTAATATCTCGGTTCTCCTCGCATCATGGCGCATCCGAGAACCATTCAGACAATTATTGAGAAAATAACCACAAGACTGAATGCAACTAAATCTTACTTCTTCGTTTTCTTCCAATCACATTCTCAAATACTGGGCCTCATCCAACTATCCTTCTCAACAGCACAGCAGCTAAGATGGTGTGCTAAGGCATAAGATTGCCAACCACAGTCACTCTCAATGATGGCCTTTTAATAAGTTGTAAAAGTTAAATGCCAGACATAGGAGTGGTCCTTCTCTTTTCCATGTATGGGAGTAATTCTGGCATTGAAGCGAATGTGCGATGTTGCATCAATTCCAAGTAGAGCCTTTTTAAATTTCGCGCACAATTTTGAACGTCAGCTGTGGCTAGGGTGTAGAAAAGTAACAGCTTCATTGCCAGGATGCCGCTGATTTTGGACATAAGGCTCTTTTCGCATCTTCATCCCATTTTTGCCATTAATGGCACTTTTTGCTTCTAGGCCAAACAGTTGACAAAGTGCTAACCTTCGCCCAATATTATTATATGGTGGCTGCCTCACTGATCCATCAATGGAGACTGTTGAGACTTTTTTCCTGTAAACGGCGTTAATTTGCAATCTTTTTTTTACAGCGATTTAAGCACATCAATGGTGGGAACATCTAAGTATTTTTGAGGAAGAAGGAAAGTTGGGTTCGTTCTACCGAAAAGGCTAAGATTACTTCAGCACCAGAAAGGTGTTCATCAATCATGAGGGCGTGATACTACGTGAGTTCACATGCATGTGCATGCATGTCAACTTGCTTAGCTTAAGCGAATTCAGTGGACAGATTTCGCGACCGTGTTTAGATTGAAGTGTTAACCACTCGACTACCGACCCCAATTTGCGAATTGGCTGGTGCATCGTTTACAGCACTACTAACACTCCGACACAAAGAGAAGAGACACTAAGATTGCTAGTTTACGAATGTGTGGCCAGAGGCTTCATTTTTAAGACTGCTTGTTGTTTTTTTAAGACTGCTTGTTGTAAAGTTTAACATGAAATCTTCGTAAGGGGTGGCCGACATGCAGTACAAGAGAGAGAGTAAGATTTGCTATGCAGAGATTACGATGCAAGAGGAACGCGTTCTGGCCCCATCAAATACAGACCTCGCCCAAAGGGCAATTTTGCTAAAACGCATAGTGCAGCAGTTCAGGAGAGTGTTTAAAATTATGTTTGCCAGATTCGATAATAAGTCACGTCAAAATCTCTTCATTTTTGATGCAAAACAACTGATAAAATTTTACTAGATTGTGCTGCATTGCACCGTTGCGGCGGAAAATATGAAGGTGTTACAACCGATTTCATACAGGCAGCATCAGTGAATGTCGGTGTTTAATGAGGCCATTGGCCTTAATTTTCAGCTACACTGTGACAGTAAAAGGGGGTTGCAAAAGTGTGTACGAGAAGGAAAACGAGTGAAGGAAGAGTCGAAAAAGAAGTATTTCTTGGCGGTAATGGACCAGTAAGGTTAAGGAGAGAATAAACTATTTCCCATTCGCAGTTTGTGAGGTTATGTTTAAAGGTGGGGTGATTGTTAACCTCAGGGATTGTCAGCATTGACCCAGCCTATAGGTTTGCAAGACCTTAATTGATTTTACTTCATTATGGAGTAAACGTCTTTTTTTGCGAACCCTATTTGCCATGAAACACGCATTCAATTTCAGAGAGGGGTGAAATTGAACCCAAATATCGCATTCCACACCACCATATCTAGAGTCACGCAAGCGAAATAGATTAACACAAGTATAAATTGCTCCTTTTACACAACAAAATCTAGAATCATGTAAGCAAAGCCGATGAAAAGAAAGATGAATACCTCCATCAATTCAGCATTGTTGAAGTCACATGAATTTGAAGCTAAATTTTCTTTTCAATCCACTACCACCAGACTTGCAAGAGCGAAATGCATGAAGGTGTATCAAAACTTCGCCATTCACTTTACCTTCACTTGACACACGTGAGTGAAATTGATAAAATTAAATCCAATTTTTTCATTTTATATCACCACCACTAGACACACGCAAGCAAAATCGAAGAAATTAAATCTAAATTTCGCATTTCTCTTCGCCATTGCAAGACTCATCTGAAAGAAAGCGATGAATTTAAATCTAAATTCCTCCTTTTCACTTCACCATCACTAGACTCACGTGAGTGAAATCGGTGAAATTAACTTTAAAGTTTACATTTCAGTCCACCCAAACTAAAGTCTCGTAAGCAAAGCCAATGAAGATTAGGCGTATTTGCGCTATTCAACCCTCCACTATGAGACTCACATTGGCGAACTAGTTGAATTTAAGTTTGGATTTCTCCCTTGAGCCACCACATCTAGACTCACCTGAGGAAAATCAGTGAAGATAGAACCAAATGGCTCCATTCTCTACACAATCAATGGACACGAATAAGCGAAGTTGATAAAGAAAAGGCTAAATCTCTGCTTCTGCCAACAAGAGCTAAAAACACGTGATGGAAAATTATGGAGACGGAGCTATATTTTTGGTTTACTTCCCAATTTCGAGATCTGTGGGCTAAACTAGGGAAATAGAACTAGAATTACCTTTAATCTACCATCAACAGAACACATGCGCAAAATCAGTAAAAACAAAGCGAAAAATTGAATTAAAACGAAACAAAACTAGGCTAACGCGAGCGAATAGGAAGAAAGAAAAGCTTACTTGAATGGGTCACTTCACCACCACTAGGCTCCCGTGAAAGAAATGGATTAACTCACTGCTGAAATTCCTGCATGAACAAAATGGAAGAAAGCAAATCTCAATTTATCGTACCCACGTGGGAGGAGTCGATAAAATCAACGCTGAATTTCTCCTTCAACTTCACCACCACTAGATGCACGTGAGCGAAATGGAAAAAGGTAAAGCGAATTTGAATGTGTCACTTTACAACCACCACCGCATGGACACTTATGCTTTGCATACAGATTTTTGACCTTGCGATACCAAACTCCATTTTGGAAGTAGTTATTTGCAAAAGATAAAGAGATTGCTTTAGCGCTTGTGCGCTGGTCAAATATAGTGTGATCCAGTCTTTTCCCATTTTTTTTGATAGCAGACCATTTTTAGAAACAAAACATTCGTAGTTCCGAAAAAACAATGGCATTTTGCAATGTATATGCAAGACTGCCTTTTAAGTGTAGTGAATTGGAGATGAAGCCAAAATGTGAACTCGAAGGAGGAGGCAATTTTAATGAGTAACTTTATCAATAAATGTTCAAAGTGCTGCTTAAAATAAAGCATACGATGCAGAGTAAATGATTACAAAGTGACCATCTAAGGTAGGTGCAGTCACCCTTATCATTTAGGAGTAAAACATCTGCAGTGAATATGATCTTAAGCAGATGCAACTTCAATCAATCTGTAGACTCTAGAAATTCACTTCCGACCGAAACACTATTCTATACGCGTCAATCTGCTTTTTAAGTACCCTCACAATTCTCTTGATGGTAATGGATAGTGTTATCAAGCTGAGCACTAACAAGACAGGGAATG
The DNA here is from genome assembly GCA_001693075.2 of Taenia saginata. Lineage (NCBI taxonomy): Eukaryota > Metazoa > Platyhelminthes > Cestoda > Cyclophyllidea > Taeniidae > Taenia > Taenia saginata. The sequence goes on along the minus strand of LWMK02000304.1, from coordinate 7,549 downwards.
AAAAATGCAAGTGGTACATGACGGAATAGAAGGCGTGTGCGTATGGAAGCAGTGGGAAGATGCGATAGTAAATACTGGACCTACTACAGGCATAGCAATTGTCTTACAAAATATCACTAACAATTCTATGCATCAAGACTTGAGGTGGAGTAATAAGGGTTCGTACGAAATTCTATCGCATGGAGTTCAATGGAATGCCCTAGAACTGGAAATATCACTTCTTGTTCCAATTTAGTGAACATTAGATTATGCATGCTACCCAAGTAATTCAGTCAAGAGTTTGTTGCGGATTCATTGACATGTTTTGTCAATTTGACTGCTTCCTACGCACCTGTTGGTGGCCGCTAAAATGCCTTACCTAAGCCAACTCATTGAGGCATTATAAAAATGCTAAAACGGCGCTACTAGATAAGCGCCTCTCAGTCTTCACAAAGAATGGCAATATTTGCATGGATTTGATATTAACTAGGTACATAGTTGTAGCCATCGATTCGAGCTCACGAATGAATGTTACATCTCACTACATTCTAAAAGTGTATTCTCTAGCTCAGTTTATTTTGGCATTACCCATTAGTCATTTTGCTCTGCTGATGAGAGTTCCTGTTGCGCCATTATTTAGCTTACCGAACAATGGTCAAGTATATCTAGAGCAGAGTAATCACCGAAGCAATATCGCAGTCAGATTTGTAGCATTAAGCATTCATTGAACCCTCAAGTAGCTTAAGGTAGCCAACGCGAACAGCATCACACTGGCAGTCATACCGAGACCAACTTCTTAGCCTATTGGCTTGATAGAAATAAAAATTTGCATGGTCAGGCATTCTGCACTTAATTAACTGCGCAACAGTAACGTGCATGATTTTAAAGAAGTGAAGTAAAGGGTACACGTTAGCTACCCTAGGAATGCACTAACCGTAAATCAGCTCTGTTTCATTTGGCAAAATTTAAGCTACATTACTAGCTGCAGCTAGTTTAATCTTTCGAATTTCAACACAGTTCCTTCACTTTTTACGCATTAAGAACCATAGTTTCATATAAATGTAGTTGGATTAAAAAATAGCAAAGCCCTCATTAACCTACGCTTAAACCCAAAAGCTAGAGGAGCAAGGATCTTTCTACCTGACTACTCAATGCAAGGCAATTTCAGCATCATGAATTATTTTTAGCTGCGTGGAAGTAGCCAGATTACAGGAAAACAGTTTTGCCGCTGCTTATTGCTCTTCGTCGCGCATACAGTAGCCATTTGTCGACAAGACTTTTGCGCATTCAAAATAAACGAAATCACTCACCATTTGGGTCAAAGAAACTTATGCAGACAAAGCTTTATTCAAGTTAGTCACTACCTCCATCACTGGAAATTGGCTTGTGATGGGATAAGCCAATGTTTGGGAGATGTCGTCTCAACCCCAAATAAATGCATGTTACGCCAGTTGGCGTGCTCCTTCCATCGCCTCAGATCGTCAAATGCATGGCACCTTCACACTCGTCAACACTTTGGAGATGAGGGAATAGCTGCTGATTAAATTAACACTTGCCCTTAATATGAGTGGTGTGCTAATGGTTTTCAGTCCTGCAGTTGTTTGGTGATCTAGTTCATATTCAGGTTTACGGGTTTGCATTAATGGTAAATTATTAAGCGATAAGTGGGCAACTATTCTGAAGAAATCGCAGATTATGCACCGCTTTGCGCTGTTTTTTCGCCGATTAATGGATAATTTTGGACGTAGAAATTGGCAGGCGTTGCTAACCCATGTGAGTGAAGGATGCAGTGACTGCATTATAACTGTCATACTTGCTAAGCAAATGCTCTTATTATAATGAAGCCAAAGCAAAAGGTATTTGTTTCTGTACTTGAGTCTGACGAAAATCCCTGGCTAGTACTTGCTGCAATGAATATTTGCACACATAATGGGGTCTAGCAGAAGTGTACCCTTTCCTTGTTGTTTGCCGCAGCGTGCAAGCATGCTTGAGCAAACAGGTGTGTGGTCAGAGTTCCTCTGTAAAATTGGAAAGAGTGCAGTCAACAAATGCTTCCAAGTTTACAATTTTGGCATGAGATGAGGCCAATAGATAGGTTTCCTTCGATCAAATTTAATCGTGACTGATGTTGTGGAGCGAAAATTTCGTGGAGGCTACTGACTTCAAATTCACTCTTGCAGGAATCATAGCTGCTACTGATGCATTTGCCAGTACAGGTGGATTGCCATTGGCACTTATAAAATAAATCAACGGAGTGTAGATTTTATGAGACACTATGGCGGCAAACTTCCCAATACATCTTTCTCTACTTCCATTTAAACACATTTAGTTACAAAGGAGAAAGGAAATGTAAAAGAAACAAAGAAATAATAACATTTCAATCGCAGGCAACTAAAGGCTCATGAGGAAGTGCAACATTGCACCGAAAAGTAAATAAAATTAAATGAGCAATTATTTCCCTAAGGACAATGCAGGATCCGGTTTAAATGATTTGATCGTTCTAGCTGGTAAGGAAAGTTGCCATGGCAACGCAACTTATAGTCACAAATGCCAGTTGCTGTGCTGTACGGTTTCATCTTAGTGGAGCCCTTGGCAGGAATTTCAATTTTAACCGCCCATAATCAAATGCGAGAAAAGAAACTTCATGCCGTTTTAAAGATTGCTGCATTTTTCTCCTTATCCGGCCGTGGCTGCAGATATCAATTATTTTAGAAATAGCATGAGTCTTCTCCGTATAAACAGTACCTATGCTCGAGTGCAGCAACCAGTAAAATGGGCTCCTCTTCTGTATATTTGATCCCTCAAGTATCGATGTCAAAATATTAAACTAGTTTCCATTTGATTAGAGGCGCAAAGCGGATAAATGCACAGTTTGCCTTATTCATTTGAGCGACATCTCACATCCTACCATCTTTGCAAAACACTTCTTGTCCTTCCCTTCTCCCCCTACTGACTCACTTCACGGATTCTGCTTCCCTTAAACAACTAGGTTTCACGTTTACAGACGTCGCACCTAATGCCTCGTCACCCCTAAAGCACCTGCATTCACTTTCACTTCCTAAGTAACCACAACCGCGCAGAAGTGTGGTGAACGACAAGGTCGGACGCACATGACACAGTGGCTATTCTTTGCTTATGTGGTTGTTATCAGATATGGCTTCAATGAAGGCATTGAGGAACTGTTTCGTTGTTTGCGATGAAATAGCATGCATTTCCATGCCAAGTCCCATCGAATAGTGATGATTTGCTTGCGCGATGTTGCATGTGCGACCTCAGAAAGTGGCAATCTCCCTTCTCTTTGAGCAACGTTTTTTCCAATGGAATACATAGGCTTGCATTTAAATTCCAATTACCTCTTGAGTGTAACATTGACCAGGATATAAAACACAGCAGCTGTAAATGCAAAGCTCTCCTCTTATATTGGGCGCATGTCTGGTCACAAAGCACATAGATGAGCGTACGTCCATAGAGGGAAAGTTAAGGCAGCTTGTTCGAGAGCCCTAGAACGCAAAGAACACTTTGATTATGAACGATTTGTTTACGAACCCAGTAGCTCACAAACATGTGGGGTTGCTTTGTCGCCGTTGGAAACATCCAGACTAACGATGCGATGTGAAGCAAGCAATGCAGTTTGATGTTTGACCTATCATAATTACCGGCAACACCAAATTAATCTCACAAAATTAGACCGCTTAGGTCAGAGCTTTCACATTTGACTCAAAATCTCTACGAACTAAATGATCTTGCTTTGCCATGTCATCATCTTTAAGCAGAAGGCTTACAATCCCACATAAATAGCGTTAAAACCTGCCGATTTCGCTTATCTAGTAGGGTTCGTTTCCATTCGACCCAAAAATTCTCCCTCAATTATCTGCAAAGCTGAGAAGATGAAGGCGTTACTATAAGCTGATGAACGAAGGGATACCTACAGAAATGCTTTAAGCGCATGTGCTCAAACACCGCCTCCAGTGTCGGATACTGTGCAAAGCATTCTGTGCAGCAAACGCTTGTTTCTGAATCATCCGTTTTTAAGGCTAGAGTATTATGAAGTAAGGCATAGGTGTGGAATTTCGAATCTGTGGCTGTAGAGCAGAAAACACACTGGATTTTGATAAGAGACTAATGGGCGCACACTCACAAAAATGCGTTTCGTAGAAATGCGTGCGCAGGGAATCAAAGTCTTCGAATGATTGGAGGCACACGCAGCACACATTGTGTCTCCAAACTATTTTGAGGTTCAAGAGAAATTGTTTTGCAACTTTTGTCACATAAGGGGGCACAAGGGAGGAGTGATTGACAGGTTTTGCAATTTCCCTTACCTTTTTGATGACGCAGTAGCATCCCGAAAGTTCTTGGAGACGTTGGACAAAGTGGACAACTTACACTATAGGTTTCTAAAATACATTAAACACTTATAAACTGAGATTCTTTCATCATGAGCGAGCCAAACGATTTAGCTAACCACTTAGCTATTCTTTATCACTTGGATGAAACAGGAGTTTTTAATTTACTGCGTTTCATTTGTTTTTAAGCTGACGCAAAATACATATCCACAAACACAAACATCCATGCACAGATGCACACCTTTAATCATGCACGCGGTCACACGCATAGAAATGGATACGCATAAAGGAGTGTACATAATAAAGAATGAAGCCTACCTTGATGGTAGTAAACCAAATGTGCAAGTCCAAAAACAATGCTTCGGAATACAGCAGGGCATCTTGGACACCTATAGCCGTTCATTTCAAAGCAGAGAATGTTGAGTTGCGCAGAACCTTGCGAGAAAGTATGTGATGCATTCGATGGATAAGCAAGAGAACCTTGCGGATTTGTCCTGAGCACTAAGAGTGAGTGAAACGCAGAGGAGTGGTAGTCGCTTGTGTGGCCAAACTTTTGCGCAATGAGGTCGTGCCATTAAAGTTCACCTCAGTTCAAATGCCTGCTTCTTCGTCACGCACTCTAAGTGAAGATCCATTCAACATTGTTTTGCATAAAATGGGTGAGAGGTTGCTTGTTAAGAAGTGCTCCTTAGTGCATTGGGTGTTTTGAAAGACTGTGTTTTAACAAAGGGAAACAAACTGCTCATCAGTCTGAAGTGCATATGGATAAATAACAAGTTATGAGCTGGTCTTTGAAGTAACTCATAGGTTATTATTAATGAAGGTGCCTCTGATCCTAGTGCTTTGCCTACACTCTTTGTTTCTGCTCAGCAACGAGACAAGTGCATGTTTCAGGCCCTTGACCGATTGTGGCCACCTGTTTCTAGACTTACAGTCCACACTCTGATTGTTTAAAGTATGAGCTTCGCCTTACGAGTCCTACGCCCTAGTGGTCATAGGCAGATTCAAGCATGCAATCTACTGCAGTGATCACATCAATTGTTTGCATGGAAGATCTTTGTACTGCAGAAGTAAGTTTCGCGCCCATATGTTCAGAAGGCTTTCAGATAAATGCGATGCTCTCGGGAAGGATGAGGTTTGTCCTCACAGAGGGAGAGCTTGCCCTACATCATTAGGGAGTACCTATTTTACCCTCTTAATTGACAAAAACCTTAAAGACGCGAAGTGTTAAAGTCTTAGTTTACCCCACCTCATGGTGCATCCGAGAACCATTCAGACAAATAATGTCCCCGACGGCGACCATAATGGAGAGGTATAGAGAAAATAACCACAAGACTGAATGGACCTATATCGCACTCCTCCTAATTCTCCCACTCTCACTCTCGAATACTCGGCCTCACCCAGCCATCCTTTGCAACAGCACAGCAGCAAAGATGGTGTGCGTGAGGCTTCTGATTGCTTATCACAGTCACTCTCGATGATGGCCTTCGGATAAGTAGTGAAAGTTGAGTGCCAAACGCATGGATGGCCCTTCTTCTTTTCACGTATGGGAGTAATTTCGACATTGGAAAGGACGTGCAATGTTGCATCCATTCCAATTAGAGCCTTTATAAATGTCCGCACAATCATGGATGTCAGCTATGGCTAGGTTGTACGAAAGTGCCAGCTTCATTGCCATGATGACGCTGATGTTGTGCCCAGGGCTCTCTATTCGCACATTTGTCCCGTTTTTGCCAATAGTGACACGTTTTTGCTTACTGTTGTCTGGGCTGAACAGTTGATAAAGTACTGGCTTTTGCTTAATAATATTCCATGGTAGCTGCTCTACTGATCCAATCAATGGGAGATTGCAAAGACCGGTTTGTGGAAAGAACGCTACTTTTGTAGTACCTCAGCACTTAGCAATTTTTAAACGAATCGATGGTAAAGACATTAAAATTTCGGAAAATATTGGGAAAGTTGGGTTCTCTCAACCGAAAAGGCTAAGATTGCTTCAGCACCAGAAAGGCGTTTTACTGATCATCAAGGCGTGCGACCACGTGAGATCACATAAATGTGCATGCAGCAGGACAACTTGCTTAACTAAAATAAATTCACTGGACGTATCTTAGGACCGAGCTTTGATTGAATTGTTGACTGCTCAACTACAGACCCTAATTTGCAAATTGACTTGTGTATCGTTTTTGGCACTACTAACATGCCGATACAAAGGGAACAGATGCTAAGATTGCTAGTTCACGAATGTTCAGCCATAAGCTCCACTTTGGGACTGCTTGTTGTGAAGCTCAACATGATTTCTTCGTAAGGGGTGGCCAACATACGGTGAAAGGAAGAGAGAGGGGTTTGCTGCGCTGATATTCCAATGAAAGAGGAACGCATCCTGGTCCTATCAAACTCAAACTTCACCCAAAAAGCAATTTCGCTATAATCTACAGCGTTGCAGTATAAAGCGTCGTTTAAGAACATGTTCGCTAGATTTGATGATAAGTCACGTTAAATTTGTCTCCCTTTTAAGATAAAATAACTGGTGCAAACTCACCAGATCGCACGACATTGCGCCATTGCGGCATAATATATGAAAGGATGATGGGAGAAGGATGACACACTTACTGTGGTGACGCTGGAGTGCAGCGTGAGAGAGGATCAGGATGCATGAGGCTTTCATCCCATTCCCGACCTGAAGGAGCCAATGGTCCCTACGTTTTTACGATGAACCCTAATGCCCGAGGGACAGAATCAAGAGCATCACTGACCTCTAAGCCTTTGTCGTAAATGCTGAGGAAAATGAAGCATTACAAGAATGATGAAATGCGGAAAGATCTGTGTTGTTTGCACGCTAGGGTAGAAATACGAATGTATTTATGCCTTACCCAACTGTGCATATTTCACCCCAGCTTATTGCAGTGTGTCCTCATTGAGTAAGCAACTGAAAGCACACAGTTCTGATCGTGCCCGTCTGCCACCTGTTACGTAACTGCAATGAGAATCATGAAGATGCGTAAAGATGATAAAAGCATGGGTGTAGCAAAGAGCAGAGCGACTCACTCCCATATATAACTACGGCACATGCAAACATAGGTAGCCGGTGGGTGGGTGTTTCTGATTCTGCGCCTTCGATATTGCTTGCTCCTAACTAGAGAGGAGAGTGGGGCTGGCTAGGCCTCGCCGGCACAAGCGAAGTAAAGCAATTACTCTACTCAAGGGATGAAGGAGTGGGGTGATGTTGA
>LWMK02000303.1:55041-84394 GCA_001693075.2 Taenia saginata | reverse complement strand
GGTCCCTCATTTTGTCATTGCTCTTATTCTCTCGCCTAAAGCAGTTTTTTTCGAGACAGTCAAGTGACATGTTGCATAAAGTGCATTATAATGTCCCTTTTCAGCGCTTTTTTGTAAATTGTCCTATACATTTGGTCCGCCGTTCTCAACCCACCACTTTTTTGGAATGATTGTGAAATTCATCGTTGGTCATAGTCGCTTAACAAACTGCTACCGACGTTTCGTCAAAGTCTCCGCCAAGATCGCTGGTCCCCTGCACAAATTAACAGAGAAACAGGCGAAAAAGAATTTCACGTGGGAGAACGAACATGATAAGGGCTTTAAGGAACTAAAACGCAGGCTTTGCTCCGCTCCGGTTCTGGCCTTACCCAACTTCGAGAACGGCGCACCCCCCTTCGTACCAGACACAGACGCCAGTGACATAGCCGTAGGCGGTGTTCTATCCCAACGGGATAAAGAAGGCAGGGAACACGTCATCGCATACGCCAGCACCAGGCTCAACAGAAAAAATGAGACAGAAAAGTGCAACGGAACGCGAACTGTTCGCCATCTTTACAATGGTTTGGCACTTGAAACATTACCTGATAGCGAAACAGTTCATTGTGAGAACGGACCACCAAGCGCTAACCTGGCTAAAAACAATGAAGGAGATTGACCGCTCCGTGGCGCGCTGGTACGAAGAACTGCAACAATACGATTTTACAGTGCAATACCGAAAGGGGACTACGCATGGCAACGCGGATGCACTGTCTCGCAGACCTCTCTCAGCATAGAGGGATAGCGGTATAGTGGGCACGCTATTTTTAGCGAGCCTATTAGACACCAGTGGAGAAACACACAAAGTTCAGATCCCGACACGGCGTTGCTATACGAAGGGTTCCTGGCGTCCTCACACAAGCCTACTGCAGAAGAGGTGAAATCGTCCAGCAAAGCAGCCAAACAGATATGGCGACAGTGGCCAAAACTCACCCTGGAAGACGAAGTTTTATGGTATCAAGAGAACACCACGTCCTCCAAACGTCTTCTTGTTCCTGGCTCGCTGATACAAACAGTCCTCCAGGAGTTGCACGAGCAATTGGGACATGTAGGTGCGAAGAAGATGGTAGAGGCCTCGAGCAAACGATACTGGTGGCCCTCTCTTTCCCCGGACGTACTCGACTTCTGCCGAACCTGCATCACCTGTAGCAGTTTCAAGAAACCGCACACAACAGCGACAGCACCCCTACAACCCGTGTCCACAGGATTCTCGGGCGAAAGGGTGGGCATTGACATTATGGGTCCCCTGCCACTTACCAAAAGGGGAAACCGGTACATCCTGGTTATGGTTGATTACTTCACGAAAGTAGCTGATGCTGAAGCCATGCAGTCTCAAGACGCCCGAAACAGTCGCTTCAACCTTCTTCAACCGCTGGGTCTGTCAACATGGTGTCTCCGAATCAGTCCACAGCGATCAAGGTCCCAATATTGAAAGTCGACTCTTTACAGAACTGTGCAAGACTCTCGGAATTACGAAGCCTGAAGACTAGGATTTGAGCCTGGGACGCGCCCTGCTAGCGTATAGAGTCGCTGTCCACACGTCAATGGGTGTTTCTCCGTTTAAAATGCTCACAGGACGCGAAATGAGAGTTCCGTCCGACATCTTTATCCTGAGCAAGGAAACAACACCCGACAATGTGCTGGATTACGTCCTGCGCCTAAAAGAAGGGATAAGAAAGACGTTCAATTTGGCGCGGCGACACCTACAAACGTCTTATAGTAGACAAAAGAGGTTCTACGACAAGCACAGCCGACCCAACACCAACCGCGAAGGAGATCTTGTTCAAATATACAAGCCGATTCCTCCACCTGGAACCCATCGGAAATTCTACCACCCTTGGAGCAAAGATCCCTTCCGCGTAGTGAAAATCCTCTCCCCCACGAACTACCTCGTCCGAAACGCGGAATTNAAATTCTACCACCCATGGAGCAAAGATCTCTTCCGCGTAGTAAAAATCCTCTCCCTTACGAACTATCCCGTCCGAAATGCGGAATTTTGTGCTCAACCAATTACGGTACACCACAATAAGATGCGACCTTACAAAGGCCCTCCGCCGGTTGGATATGAGGACGAAGTCTACGGAATAGTGGAGGAAGGGAAAACCCCCGATGGCATAACTACACAAATGGGCGAGAGCGGTACCGGGGACGGTGCTCAAAAAAAGGAGGGGGCTGTGTAATAATGTTTGTGTTTATATGCGCTTTGTAGGTGAGAGGCGGGAACACAAGATACACGTGGTCGAGTGCCCGCTATCGTGTTCTCTCCCTTTAAATAAAATCATGCCCCGAAAAGCTCGGTCTTCTGCTAGTAAGGTAGAAAGGAATGAGGAGGAAGNGAAAAGAAGAACCCTGTTACAATTACTTGCTCTGCGCTTTGAAGCATGGTCTAAATGTAGCGACCGCATCCTATCGTTACTGATTAAGGTACTACGAAATTAGCGAAGCGTCAGAACTGGGAAAAGTTAACCTAGGTCAAACCGCCTGCATTGCACTCCACCTTGCCAGCGTATGCATCTGTTGAGAAATATGTTCGTTTTTCTTTGAAGTTGCCTCATCTTTAAGCTTGTGATTTAAAACAAATTGTGAGTTAATAATAAAAGCGCAAAAATATGCCAATCCCCTAATCTTGTTGAGCGAATTTTTTCTTAGTGTGCATTTTTTCTGCTTATAAATGGCATGATTTTTTGTGCATTGAGAGAATTGTTGCATTCTTATCAAAAGAATTTTACTGCTTTTTTAGATGCAGTTTGGCTGACGAGAAACAAGGGCAAAAAAGCTATGTCCCTGGGCCACTGCATTCCACCCCTACAAATAAAATCATTGTTTCTTACATCAGTAGCTCCATGATTCATAGGAATCTTGTATTAAAGGTAATGGTGAGTCTCCTTACGATCCTTGTCCAGCTTGTTTGGAGATGGCTTTCGAAAGTGCAAGCCTACGTTTCACAAAGGCTAAAAATCACAACCATGACCCAAAGGAGAAGATAAAATCCGTTTTAATGTTAATCATTTTAGCGTAATAAGCCAGAGAAGATGGCACTTTGAATCCACCACAGAACATTGAGACATTTAATCCTGTTGCCATTGATGATCCCTCTCTATTTGAGTGCAACCACAGTTTTGTCCTCTCGGACATTGAGCAGCATTCTACAGAGGATGTATTCCAAAGCCCAATCGAAATTTGGGTAAACACTTGCCTCCTCTCAGATTCATGTATTATTGCATAATTTATACTAGCTATCTTGCCGTAGTAGCTTGCAATACCACCCTGGTCANAAGCCAGAGAAGATGGCACTTTGAATCCACCACAGAACATTGAGACATCTAATCCTGTTGCCATTGATGATCCCTCTCTATTTGAATGCAACCACAGTTTTGTCCTCTCGGACATTGAGCAGCATTCTGCGGAGAATGTATTCTAAAGCCCAATCGAAATTTGGGTAAACACTTGCCTCCTCTCAGATTCATGTATTATTGCATAATTTATACTAGCTATCTTGCCGTAGTAGCTTGCAATACCACCCTGGTCATAGGGCGAAGATTTAACGTCTGTGAATTTGAACATAAAATAAAAATAAACAGTTTTGCGGTCACCAGAGGCATACCATTGCAAATAGCATCATATACCGAAGGGTTGGTGCAAAATCCCGTTAAATATGCACGTAGACTCAGTAAGTAACTTATTTTGACAAGCTCCATGAAACGGCTATCCATAGCGTGTCTTTGATGGGAGCAGAGCTGGCACAGCGAAGAGTCCATTGCCCATGATTTAATGCTCTTGATCGACACAGCATTGTACGTTACCCAATTCGAATTGTCTTTTCTTAATGAACTTGACAGATTTTCCAGTAAATATAACAGACATTGACATAGATCTCGAGGCAAACATTTCACAGTAATGTAGCCATGCAATCAAACCATTGATTGGTTGATCAGACAGGCGCTTGTCATTGCTCAAAATACGGGCTTGTGCAATTGGTAGCAAATAGATTTGCTTGCAGAGGAAGCTGAATAACTTTTCTACATCCAATCAATGCCATTTGATGGGGTACTTCTTCCAAATGACAGGTGGTACCTTCACTTTGTCCGTGCAACACAAATAGCAGATATACTTATCCGTAGAAAACAAGGCCTTGGCTGCCAGTAACAACCTACTATTACAGCGTCCGATTTGAACAAATGTGTCTACTTATTTTCCAAAGCTAGCTGATTTTTGTCAAGTTTAAACACATTGGGGAAATCATAGACGCTTGGACTTTGCCCCTATGGGTAGAATCGCAGCTTTCCTCAGCTACCTACGAGCCACAGTTCACTAAGCTACTTATTTTTAAACCATCTCCTCTTAGGTGCGACTTTTATTTAATTGTAGGAGCCAAAATGAGTGAACCAACAATCATGCCACTCTGCTGATGGTGATGCCAATGCATTGCAGGAAGAATAATTAGATCTTATTTACTTTTCACAATTACAAATTGCCACAGTGCGAGTAGCTTCATTTGTTTGTGGCAGGGATATGCAAAAACCACTTACATAACATTAAATGGGATACAGTTGTTCGAGGACATATCTTGTTCGCCCTTGGCGTAAATGAATTTGTAAGTACTGTGGACTCGAGCAAACTGCGACTATCTAAATGTCTAGTCGCATTTCTATTATTTACTTTTGATGGAGTGAGCAGCAAACTAGTTTAAAAACTGTTAAATTAGCACAAAAATTTTTCATAAACAGAGAAGTGTTTTAAGTAGGCTTACATTGTATACATTCATGATTTTAACTATTTTTGCCGGCAATATATTTGGCAAGGTAAACATAACGATGTAAGGAATATTAGAACAGAATATAGCATCGCAGTGCGTTAGAGTGGTGATTTTTGTAGCTTATTCAAATTGCTATTAGTCGGTTCGAACCAATGCTCGATAGTCTAACATCTAATTTGGTAGGCAAGCATAAACCACTTAAAGGTTAACATATAACTGCATGTAAAGCTCTCGTCATACATCAATGCCTGCCCAAAAGAAGCCTTTCGATTTAAAATTTAGGTGATTTTACCGTCTCATTGAACAGTTTGATTGGTTGATTGGTACATAGATTGAGCTATTGCTTGGCGAATCTATGGGGTACATCTGACGGTTGAAGAATATTCTGCAATCTGAAAGGTAAATGAATTATGAGTGAACGGTGAACAGCGAAATAATATGCGGCGTGCTAAGACTGTTCAAAAGGTATTGATGACATGCAGAGGGGCAGAAATATCACAGCATAGGCCTCAACAAAACTCAAAGCATTACAAATTTAACAACTTCGACGGGATACATCAGTTCTCCTAAGGATGTTCTACTCACAGTAGTAGTTGTTTTCTTATTTCGCTGTCACCTTTAATCTCTACTAGCCAATTGTTGGTTGCAAAAATGCGGTCCCAAACCAGGAATCGGACAAATCAGTAAAGTGGGTTCGTTTGTGTATAAAATTAACTTTGCCAAACGTAGCTAAGGGAGTGGTATTTGTGCGCTAAACGGATGAAAATGCAGTTAGGCATAAATTGCTTAAATCCATATAAGCTACCTACTGATTGGCTGATAGAAAGGCGTGGCCTGTTTACAGATGCATTAATAGAATTGAACATTGGCACGCTCTTTCGCGCTGTGGTGCCATGAGATGCGTCTCTGGGCTCGCCCACGAGGATACTCGTGTATTTAGGGTTTTTAGGGGAGCGTCATCATCGGCGCCGTCATACACGTTGGGCGCGCGATGCTTAACGCCGTCATCAATGCAGATGTGATTCGTGCCCTCAAGCACCGGGATCTTACTCTCTGAGACTTTAATGGACAGGTTGTGGTTTGCCCGATAGGGGGAAGATTGAGGCATCGCGGATTCTATGTGAACACTTTGATGGCCCTGTTTAGGACCACTTTCAACATCACACTGATAAAACTAACAATACAAACTGTACATTTACTTACGAAAGGGGAAACTGTAGTTATCTTCGCTGAATTAGTTCCGTTCAAGCCTAACATGCATTTTCGAAAAATATATTATCTAAAACTTGCAACCCATGGGTAATTTTGCAACAAGCAATAGATTTACCTTTGAATAGCAACTAACCTCTCGATATTTCAGCGGCAAATACGATTAATATTGTTTGGAATTCATAAAAGTGGGTCTAAAGATGAAAGCACTTGGAAAGGAGAAATTTTCTATGCATTTAATATGCATTTCTAAGCATGCAATAGCATTAAAATTTCTGCGACTGATAATTGAGAAATAATGAGTTCATAGTTTCTTCAATGCCTGCGTTTGAATGTCCACCTTTCAGTGGTCAAATGTATCAGGTGCTGACATTGACCACGTCGGCTTAGCCTACGCAAAATTTGCATCGCAGCGGATAGCGTCTGCTTATTCTGGTGGTTTCCATTCCCTTTAAGGCTGTGATAGGGATAAAGAAGCCCGCTTTTTTTCGTTACTAGAACTTTACTTGTAGGCAATGGCACGCCTTCGGAATCGACAGGTTCCCTGTTTAAGTACATTTAAACTGTCCCAGCTAAATCAGAGGCAACGGCTGATATTAGAAATGTGCAATATTGCGGCAGAAAACTCCTATGCCTAATCTTGGGTGTTGCGTGCACGAGCGAATATACCGAAATATCTTGATTTATGATCCGACAATGAGGTGATATAGCACCCTACTCTTTAATTAGTCGCTTAACACATTCGTAAAATCGAGAATGTGAGTTTTAATTATTGATTTTGTTACTTGCAAAAATTTGTTTTATGTTAGAGAGTATTGGGCTGTTATTACCCTTGGCCTAGTTAATAAAATCAAGTTTATTACAGTGAAAATGAGGATGCTCGCTTGTATGGTGGCACCATTTACTGACTTGAAGGTCGTAGACTGGCTCCGATGCGGTTCGTTCACTTTCTATTGGGTGAAGAAGCGAATGTTATTTTTTTCGTAGAAGCTTAGGCTTGAAAGTCTTCTCACTGCTGCGTAATCGAAAATGAATCTTCTACACCCTAAAGCACTAATAAGTGTAAATTTGCACATCGTTTTCGTCCTTTGGTATCATTTTTACTTCTATATGTGAAGATTCGTTTTTTAAGGAAAATAGGGTCTGCTCATCCATCCATCCAGCCGCCAGTTTATTTGCTGGCCTCTTTACTTACTGTTAGACATCTCTATTTGTAGAGGCGCTTGAAGGCAGGCGGTTTGAGGTGTAGGGCTTGCACAGACGTGGAGTAATTGGAAGATTAAAAGCCTATGTAAGGTTTGTGGATCATTTAGAAGGGGTGCGACTACTAACGTGCACATTTTAAGCAGACATTTGACCAACTCCGCAGCAATACCACTGATGACTCCACTGGCACTAAGCATGTCCCCGGGGATCACGAGACGGAAATGGTCTAATACGCACCAAGTTGTAGGCGGCCCACTTCGGTTGACACAACACTGCAGCGGGCTTAATTGCAGGCATTAGAGAAGTCGAAGGCAGGCCACTGCAGGCATGATAAGTCCATTGCTGCCATTCAAGCTGGTCCCTTGACCATGTTGTTGAGGTGACGAAAACAAGTAATTAGAAGTTCAACCCATCGTTTGCACCGAAGAACCTCAGAAAGCTTTCTGTGCCCAACCTATTCAAAAGCAAATTAAAGACACGGTGAAAAACTCCGATTTTTCTCACACAAGAGTTGCCCTAAGCCGGTCTTTGCAGGAAAGGTCTGTACAATTTGCCAGCCTGAACATGATTGTGGTGCCACAACCGTATTATAAATGCTACAACAGATTTAACGAGGATACTTCGCTTTAAGTGGGGTTAATATTTCGAAATACACTAATGCCTTTATCGGCTGACCTTATTCAAAGTCTCTGTTTATTCGAAAACAATTTGAAAAATTGGAAAATCAGACGTAACTAAATTGCGTGCACAAGAACACAAAGCTCCTACTAATATGATTTTAGTAGTATGAGTGTATTATCAAGTGTTACCTGTGTAATGATGGATGTCTCGACCAACTTCGCCATACAATTTGCTGTAAAGAGGAAGTCGATCCTGTTTGCATCAATCAAAATTCACGAGCAGCATGTATAAACCCAAGGGGTTTGAGTTCTGCATATTTTATTCGAATTTATTTTAATTCAGCTTCAACAAACACAGCAACAGAAGATTCCCTATTATCTGATCAGTCTTGATGTTCAATCGCAATTGATAAGGGCTGTTGCTGTGCCAGTTTAGGATCAAGAAAACAAAAACTTGTGATTACGGCACGTCTCCTTATTGTTGATGCAGTATGCAAGCAGTGCGGTCAAATTCGTAAACTCCTCATTAGTGTTATCTACCCTCTCGCCAGACATTGGCGGAATCTTGCAGCGGCCATTACGAGAACCCAAAGTGCATGCCAATCAGCCTAACGTCAACAACGATGAAATGGGTGAGGTCAAAGTAGTGTTTGAGGAAGATGCGCCAGTGCCAAAGAAGGAGTAAAATGTACCATTACATTTCACGCCCTGAAGCAAGTTCTATCTTTGTGGCTGGCCTTAAGTACTCTCTTCGCTTCATGAGTTCTTCACATTTGCATTTGTAGTCAGGCGTGGTTTTGCTGTAGAAGTAAAGCCTTCGAATTGGATCCTCGCAATGGACTACACCTTACCAAATAAACGTCAGGACACTGAATGAATGATTGGCGAAACCGGCCAAATCCAGGAGGGAATAGGAAAGCCCTTTATCATTCCAGCATGGCACCTCTTAGACTTAGAGATCCGTTGTCCTACGGAGAAGGATCCTGAGTAGAAATCGAGTAAGCACGTCATTTCGCTTGAATAAAGAGATTTCGGCTAAAAATGAGTGCTGCACGTTTGGTTGGCAGGACATTCCAATTCCCAACTGTTCAGTGTCTGACCTATGCTGAGCATATCAAAATATCATTGTCAGCAGCCAAAAATAGGTGGAAGATAGCTTAAAGCAGGTATTTTTGCACCTATTCTGATTTGTTGGTCCAGTCTTTGCTTTATTTCCGCATTTTCTGACGTGTGATGTGGTACAACGACCCGTAGAGTCAAGAATACTTCAGATTTATCGGCTCTGACGTAAAGTAGCCAACAGTGTGAGGCAGTATCAGACTACCGACAACCTCACTCCGGCCATCCCACCTTCTTTCCTCCAATTCAGCTATTCTTTTATACCTGACGTCTGGTGGGAAATGAGGTATGTTCAAGGAAATAAAAGCGGTGATGAAGAAGAGGTGTCATTGTCATTGAGTAACTTCTTCTCACCCATTAAAGGAGCTTCAGCCAGTTTTATCATTACCGACTCCGCCACCTGGAAGAATCATAGCAATGCATCCTTTTCTGCCAAACTTTACTTGACCTAAGAAACGCATAGCAGCAAAGACCATTCTCATTCTTTCAGTAATTAATGGAACCGTAGAGATCAGATGGCCTTAGTCACAATCGTATTCATTAAGCTATATGTAGGATTTGGAAGGTGTGAGGCAGTGTCTCATCCCAACTTTTCTGCAAGGAGGAAAATTGTACCAAACATGAGTGCCAAAAGGCCACATTTAATAAGAATGAGCAGAATGCAAGGAGCTCTTGGGGACCCGGTGATTGAGAAGACGTTGCTAGGCTAAAGTTTTAATAAATACACGAAGCGGTGCAAATTACAGCGGAAACCAGGCTGGTACACCAAAAATTTAATGCCACCACTATCAGCAGAACAAGAAAGGACATTTAAAATGCACGAATTAATGAAGAGAGGAAATCACTGGGCCTATGCGAAAGTGTTCGAAACTCAAGTAGGGCTGTTAAATAAAGAACGTGACACATTCAGATTTCGCGGTGTTTTCCCGCTCACCAACAGAGTTTGCACAAACAAAATTAGTTAGCGGCAAAAGGAGAAGTAGGTCATACGAAAATATAAGGCTTTGGTTATTTGAGTTTAAATCCCTGTTATTGGCAGCCTCGGTTGAGCGGTTACTCCTCCTCCCAAGTTTACCGAGATTTTGAATGGCAGCCTCGAGATCGCATAAGCTCTAGAGAAAATTAAATTAGCCATTAAATAAAATCTGACAAATTTCACACCAGATGTTTTCTTATTCGGTTCTCCTTCCGGTTGCAAATCGTTCGAGATTTCTTTTTGACATCCTCGTCCTTGCTGATCTAGACGTTATTTTTGTTAAAAATAAATGTGAGTGTCTAACAACAAATGCGGAAAAGAAAATTTCCAAAGCCTTTAAATAAGAAGAGAACAAGGAACACTAGTAGGGAAACAGTAGGGAAGCAAGCAAGAGCCTGCAAATCAACCATTAGCTGGAGTGGGTGAGCCGAAGCTGCTGTTGCGTTGGCTGATAAACAATTCAAAGTTCAGCTGATTTTGTCTTGCGACAAATTACACGTGAGGACCATAAAAATCCGAAGCACCTTAAGCTTAAAAATAAAATACAGAGCAGGAGATAGCTTTTCAAACAAAGGAAGTCACATGCTTTGAATCTAATTGTAATGACTTTATAAATGTGGCACTTCCGAAATCTTTATGCCGATTGCAAATTAATTTTACGTCAATTGGCACCACCAGATTGTACCATCGAGACGAACTGTTAATGAGGCTGCGTCATACTTTAGAGAATCAGCCTGCCACCTCGCAAATGCAATGCTTGCGGGCTGATTGGCATGGTTAGGAGTGATTAGAGGCATGTGGATTTTTCCGGTCATTCTGTCGCATCAGTGACCCAAAATTCTCTGACCTCTCTGCATTACTTAGTATGCCTATCCGTGTGACTTGCTCTGCCATGTGAAGCTTTCTCGTGGATCGTTGAGATATCAGGAGAGGGGAGGGATGAACTGAAGTCCTATTTGATGGTGTGGATATGCTGTCCTTTTTAATGGTATTCAAGGAGCTCTCTGCCTTAGAAATACCACCGCGTTGCCGCATAGGAAGGGAAGAGAGAAGAAAGTCGGATAACGTACATTTATATTCAGAGAGGACTCGCTGGCATATTTGGAAGTGTAAGGCTCAGTTCAGAGGTTTTATTGAATCGCTTAAGCACCCCATGCGGAGTTCAAACTTGCTGCCTCTGCAACAGGGCCCATCCTGACCACATGTTACGCACTCGTAACCTCTAACGACATTCATCTCCACCTCCAAAGCTTTCGGGGCCGATGACTGATGAAACGATGCTGTGCCAACTGCACAAAGTTAGAGTCCTTTAGTAACTGACCTAAAGATTGAGATTCAGAGAAACTCTATATGTTCTGACTAAGTTACAAAGTGATTTAGGAGAGCAAAACATTGGCTTTGACTTGCACCGAATCATCATGGACAAAGTGTCGCTAAGTCAAATGCCTCGGTTCGCCATTGCTTGAGCTTACTTAGTCTACCCAGACTGATTTTAATTTTGAATAAGTGGATGTGTTATGAACAGAAGATCTCCATAGTTGTAGACAAGCGGTGCATGGCTACCAAATCTAACCTTTTGCAAGCCGTTGAGTTTTTCGAATGTTGCGCGTCTGACCATGGAGTTTACAATAAAGTGCTAGCATATGAGACATGAGTGACCACGAATAATCATGGACGGTTCAAATAATAACTGAGTTGTGGTCATTTGCTACATTCATTGAAAACAAGTGAGAGTTGGATTCTATCAGAGAAACCGAAAAGTTTGGCGAAGACGACCTTTTAGCAACAACTCTGCTTCGGAGTTAACAAGCTCGCATTGCATGTGCTGTAAACACCACTAATTACCGATAGTGACTTTCCTGACACGTATTTAAGTGGATGGCTCATTCGGTGAATGTGATAGGCATTATTTGCGCCGGCGTACTTTAGGATGAATTATTGGGTCGTAATTGTATGGTCAGAACAAATAAAACACAATCAGTCGAAGGCAGGTGAGTGAAGGCGAGTCGCATATTAAATGGCATACCTTGGGCGTGTCTTGAATTGTCAAGCGCAGGCCATAATTTTCATTTTAAAATGTAATGCAAATCAAAGTTTGTGCTTGTGGCTTTTCAAAACAAGAAGGAAAAACAAATGTGACAGCAATTTCATCCGTTTACTTAGCAAGGCCATTAGTTGTAAGCTCTTAGAGGACTTCTTGCCTGCTAATGCATCTTGTATGCCCAAAAAGGAAGTCTCAATGCGAAGACCGGTTTAGGTTGATGAACAGCTATCAAATCATACATTAAGTAGTTTCAAGAAGTGGTCAGGAATAACAGCATTCTTTGAGCATTCAAAGCAAGGTAGAGGTAGGAGAGAGCTTGTGCACCGTCATCCAGCCCCTTCACCTCCACGGCATGGGGAAGCTTCCTCACAAGCGTCGATGTAAGCACAATCTCGGTGATGTTCGCTGTTTACCGCCATTGATGCGACCATCCCTACAGCTGCGCACATGGTGACCACCATTGCGGCTTATGCTCAGACCACCGTGCCCACTTCTGCCCACATTGCGAAACCTTCACAATCCCACCCCATGGCACCCACTTCCACGGATGCGAATGTGGCCAACGTGCATAATGCATTTCTTTGCCCGTCTCTGCTTCCCTTTAAACTGACTGTGTGCAAAGCTGTGCCCAAACCATACTAGTCGCCTTGTCTCTACTTGTTCTGCGTGACGCTTGTGCTCATTGTACTCTTAGCTTTACATTCACGCTTGCCAACCTCAGCTATTCTCTCATGCTTCCAACTCTTTCAGGTGATGTCTCAAGTGATGTCCAGCCTGTGAATTGCATATGACTGACTCAGCTTAGTGTTTTCAACTTAAGCGTTCAATATGGTGAGAAGTCGAGCAAACAGTTTCGTAAACGGTAATTAACCTTGCCCACACACATATCACAGAGCACAGGCTAGCATCGAGCTGTACCGCCATACACATATCACAGAACACAGGCTAGCATCGAGCTGTACCGAACCAATAAATCTGGCTCACTTACGTTCCGTTTGGAATCACACTGAAAGAAAACAACCCGCTAGCATCAAATGATTTCGCGGCTGCTGGTGATTTGTCCCACCAACAACTGTGCAGGGATTGGCCTTCACATGGTGATGCGATGATCAACCCAATTAGCATGATCGTAAGCACAATGGGACTCACAACATTTTCCTCGCCGAATTTGCACGAGGCGAGTCATACACTGATATTCTGCCTAAATACGATGCGGTTTCTCTCCTAGTTGAATTCTGACCTCATAATGTTACTAAAATTTTACTGCAAGCAATCACACCGCAAACAGATATATATGCCACATTTATAAAACTGGCCGTAGAGCTATTAGTTATGCTAAAAAAACCTTTTCAGACCGTTAAACAAGTTAATTTTTATGTTTGTTTAACAGAACCGCATTTCTTTCTCTAGACCTTTCTTAAGTATTTTGAACTACTGCAACTGACATAAAGTAAAGAACTTATAAATACTCACAGTGCTTTTAGCAATAGCCAATATTATTCCGTTTCCAATCGATAAATTCTTTGTACATTTACCATCTTATCTCTTATAATAGCTTTACTAAACGACCTGCATCTAATTTCCCTTAATTCTGCACCCAAGCTATGATATGCGTATATGGCCATTGATAATGACTGCGAAAAAGCGCTGGTAGCTTAGCTCAGAGCCATTTCACACGCAAAGACGAGTCAATTTTAGCTGTGCTTAGGAGCGAGTGCAGATTTATTTTTGCGTGTAGAATGATGAATGTGCATCAGTCAATCGGTTGGTTTAGCCCTATAATCACACGTGGATTACATCGTTTTAAGGATCACCGCAGCCTGTAGCAATGAGTAGAAGTTGCAACCATGTCGATATGTGCAGTCGATTACCAATCCTTTTATGGATCATTTCCTTGCAGATTTTGTGGTGCAGTTTTGGTCAGTTTGACTTGACCTTAACTGTTCCTTGTTGCATGTGTGCAGCCAGTTTATTCCATTTGCCTTTGCGTGCTACACACAAAAGTGCATAAAATCAGATGTTAAGAAAAGCGATTATTTCATTGGAGTTGGTAACTTCTTCTTGAGGCGAAGATGTCACCGATCAGGGTGTGTGCTGACTTCACAATTTGCTTTCCCTCCCTCGATTTGATCTGACTACAGTTCTTGCATAGATTCGCGCAATAATATTTCATAATACTTGGATGTAGCAAATGTTTCAGAGGGATTTTTTTATAATATCTTCTCCCTTCAGGTCTGAATCCTTCATTTGGGGTCTTCAAGGACGCAAGTAAATTTATTCACTGCCAACTCCGATTAAGCTTCATGTTTCCTTCATTCAGCCTGAAAATGATGCGCTGGTTGAATCATTTGAAGGTTTCCATCGCCAAATTTCCCGTCAGCAAATGTCAAGAAACACTGCTTCAAGTCTCAATCGACAACACATTCATCAAATCTCTGCGGCATTAACTTTACTTATTTGATAATCTGCCTTACAGTCACTTCACACATCGTGACATATAATTGAAATCCACAGCCATTTGCATTCCCTTTTCTCAAATTTACTAATAATATCGAGTGCTGATTCCTGCCTGAAAGGCGCTGATGCAATGTCAGTGAATAACAGCCACTCCATGCTGAGGGGTCGTTAAAAATTTGTTTTGAATTAATTTCGCATCGCGGAACGCGTAAGGATTCTTAGGCCAGATCGAGGAGACAATAGTAAACGCAAGATCACGTACATTCTAAGCACCATCAATGGGTGAAAACAATGATCGGTAGGAAGGTTATTCCACCATTTAATAAGCAGTAGTGTGGATAGCTAGCCGATTAGATGCGCAATGCTGAAAATAAGGAAACAATTATTTTGTGATTCTTCTTAATTGATCTGGTGGCAGTCATTGAAAAAATTTTTATCTTGATAAACGGCAATCACAAGCCATTCAATGCATCTGCACGCCTTTAGCAAGTCAGTCGTATACTTCATGTGCCCTGTTTTGGCTTTGTAAACGCTAGGAGCTCCACTAATCACTTATTTGTTGGGCGCGCAGTTGACAATTGCGATCGAACAGCGTGACTGATCAGATAGTACGGGATCTTTTGCCACTGCGCTCATTGAAGCATAAATAAAATGAAATTCGGATAGGACATGTAGAACCCAAATCTCCTGGGTTTTTACATATTATTTGTTAAATTTGAATGATGAGATCAAGAGCGATTTCCCATTTACATCAAATTGTACAGTGAAGATGATCGAGGTATCCATCGTTACAAAGGTAGCACTTGATAATGCACTCACGTTACTAAAATTAAATTGGTAGGAGCTTTGCAGTAGGAGTCGTTCGCATAAGAAAGATTGAATATCTCACACCATTAAATAAACTACTGCAGCAGTTGTTCTCATCTAGGCAGATCATGGAATCAATCCTGGCTGACTGACAGCTTCCTTGCGTGCAAACGAAGTAGGAAAGAAGGGGGAAACTATCGCAAAATTGGGAGGGAGGGCAGTTGGTAGCATTAATTACTCCTAAGTTCTACTATTTCTGACTGTTCTAGCCCTTTGAGCTCCACGAAATTTAGACCAAGAGGTAAATGCCAGGACATCACAGCATTTACATGCATTCTTAAGGTGCGTTTTGGCGTTTCAAGGCTGAGAGTAGTTGAAGAGTTCTATAAGCTTGGCCATAACGGGTACCTATGACCTCCATTTCCATTTCTCCCCTCACCTTTGCAATCGTCTCACAATCCCTCCTTTATAAAATTTCAGACCCATAACCCCACTAAAGACTAAAGTACCACAGAACTGGTTTACAACGAATGCTTTGTTGTTCCTGCAGTTAGAAACCAACCTGCACCCTGTGGCATTACCTTGTGATTCGATGGAGATTTTCCTCAGACCAAACCATTGTTTTCATCTCCCATGTGGGTAGCATCATGTAAAGCTTCACATTCATTAGCTGCTCAGTTGTGTAGGCAAGCGAGAGAGTGTCAGGAAAGCAGCATTTGACGGAAGCTAGTGTTGCCGTCGCACCAATGCTTGCCCCAAGGGAAGCCAAATAAACGCTAACCAGCGAAATGCTGCGATGCACGCCAGCTTCTCTGTCCTTGTCACGGAGGTATTCAGTTGTTACAAAGGTAGGTTCAGGAAACCCTTTGATCACCTGCCTCGTCCTACAGTACTACCTCTGCAAAATGACCTCTACATTTAGAAGAATAATGAGAAGAAGATAGCGCTACATAGTCAACTACTCTCGTATGACACAGCCAGTGTTAACCAGTCATCCATAACATCCTCCAGAAGGTAAATCTTCATTTATAAAAGGCCTCCCAATGCAGTTAAATAAACCACCAGAATTTATATAATTCCTGCACTCATCAGTATAACTGCGGTGGTACTATCTTTTGAGTGATGCTCAATTCATACAACGCAAGGAGGCAACATCAACCAGCGCAGCTCACTTACCCTCGTCATTACAGATATGAGACGGAGCGCATGATTTACTGCAGTACTGCAGGCACAGGTGGCAAACTGGACTCAGCTGTTGAAAGTAAAAAACAAGGGACAAATCTACTTTTTTGCTGCCTCCATTCAGTCGCTAATGCAATTACAATTTGTGAAAAACGTCAAGATCTAGAAAGAAATGTACCTTGCTACCAGCATTTACAGAATAAAACATGCATCTAACTTTCAATTTAGATCAATTTTGATCACAAGGGATCCGATTGTTAGGGAGTGCGCGTTCCTGCAAAACAAATTGAAGCGAGACCGTTATACGTGGTTGTGAATCGCAGTTGTTGCAGCTCAAGTGTTTTATGTTCCTTCTTCAATCTTACAATGAGAGGTGGTATCCTTTTCTTTAGTCGTCTCCATCAAAACTTGTGGGCAGCATTCGTGTCTAGACTGATCAATTTTGTAGTTAACTAAAACCAACTCCATATATTGTTAACCCAGCAAAAAGTGCATAATGAGGGTTCACTTTTCTCCCTTCGTGCATCTAAGTTTTATTAAAGCTAACATTTTAATTATGTTTAGGAAGTATCTCGAATCATTTCCACTTTGAATATCCAACTTGTTTTCGTGTTGAGATGTGGTCAAAGTGGTCCACATTAATGTTTGACAGACGCAGACACAGATACACACGCAGGGCCCAGATATAAACTCCGCCTATGTCTACGGCTGTAAATGGAGGAGGGACGTTTGGCAGCCCTTGAAACTTGTTCGACGAGGCATGTCATTATCATGATTTTTACTCTTCCACCAAAATAACAGATGTTGGTCTGCAGGAAACCAGAAAATCCTTTTAGTTTAAAGCCATGTCAATTCGTTAGGGTAGGCCGCCGTTTCAAAACACTGATCAGTGAGTAAGGCTTTATGCAGACTAAAATTGAAGGGTTCAAACAGCATTAGATGGATGCCTAATTTTTAGATCTGAACAATAGGGCATGAAGTGATAAGGAAGTTGTTGAATTCATCTATGCGTGTAGGAACATCTGTCTCATTTGAAAAGTAGCATATTTGGTGAAAAAGAAGTCGTCTTAGCTGCTACTGCGATGCCCATATATTTCTTGGCTAACACTTTGGACCCGGTAATTTTGATGTCTAATCCGTGTTTAGATCGATATAAGACGCAAAGACTAGTTGAGGCCATTCCAAACTGGTTCCTCTCCCACTATTACGCTAGAATATCTTGGATGCGATGACCACGTTGGCCACATCATTAGGCTCTGTGTCAAGGCTGCATCTTGCCGACGGCCCAACCAAAGCCTCAGGTTATCGTCATGCCTACAAACATCTCTGCTGAATGCGTGGACATTAGCTAAACTATTCATATAAATGTTAAGGAAAAAGCCAATTAAAGTGGTTCAGAGTCCAGGAATCTTTGATGTTCGTCTGCGTGTGGTACCTACGCGATTAAAGTACATCTGTGCGCACAAACCATGCGTGCACGGACGATTAAGTACCCATTTACTGAGATGTTTTGGGCAAATTTAATACTTGATGCTTTGACTTCTTGCTGGGTTGTATACTGTAAATCTATTCTGATGCAAGCCTGGTTTTGTAAAAGTCCGCGTGGAACAGACGAATGGTGTAGAGAGAATAGCTGGTCGTGAGCCTAATGCAGCCAGGCCCATAAAGTAATATTTAAAAGCGAGGCAGTAGAGAATAGTCCATGATTGTTTTCATAAATCCAAAGTAGTTGACACACCTGATACCAGGGAGAGTGCTTTGCAGGATGCCATTTACAAATGGCGATTTTCGGATTGTTCTTTTCTCACCCTTACAATTTGCATGAGAAAAGTAGAGCTAATTTGTACCCGTAATTCAGTCCCCATTTTTCGCTGCTTACTTGCACTAGATAGGTACTTTAACTCCTCTCTCAAGGCAGAATTATTTTACAGTAGGACGAATATGTCAGAGCTGCAAAACTTACCCGTTCTGCCTTTTGTGGATGCCCTTAAATTATTGTTTCATCCCTTCCTTTTAAGCATAGAACCATATATCCCGTCCGTGGGCAAAGATTAGGACCACGCTGCGTGAAAGTAAACAAAGCTTGAAGCTTATTTTATATTTCTTCATCATTAATTCCAAAGCAGCATTTTCATGCAGGTAGCAACTGTCACTCATCCCTCCGCATACACACCCTCTTATGTCTTCCACCCAAACGCCTTAAAAGACCAAATTATTATCTCAAAAATGTTGGTCATTGTTGCAAACATTGACAAAATCGAAGCACCTAGATGCGGCAGAGCATTTTCTGTCCTGCACTACGCGATCTATTTAGAAGCGGTGGAGTTGGGCTTGGGCTCTAATGCGTCGGAAATCCACATCCTGCATTGGAATATAGTAAGATGGTATTTTTTAACGATATTTGACCCCATCTGGTTAACATAAACACCGTCGAGTCATTAACTGCTCTTTCATATTTCACTCTTCAACACTGTGCAATTTTGAACGGCGCTTGTGCTAAAAATTCGATGAAGTGTATATCAAAGCAAAGGACAAACGTTTCAATGTTGACAAGACAAGGTAGATATCCAGGGCAACAATTTTAAAGGCTGAGCGCATTTTGATTAAGTTGGCATTGCATTCACGTAGGATCAGGTCTTTCACCTGAAATGAGTGGAGCCACGACAGATAGAATAACCTCGGGCTCCAACCCACCAGACTTGACGTTGATGTAGAGGTACAGATCGTCTGAATTGTAAAAAATGCGCCGGTAGGGTGACTTGCCTCGACATAGCTAATTTGCATTTTTCCAGGCCATCAAACTCGACCTCACTGTTAATTTGAACTATAAAATTGGGGCTTTTAATCAAATAGCCACATGTATAGCTTCTTTCGGACTCACAAGCTGTTGCAAAATAGGACGCTATTTTTGTGTGGACATTCTTAACTACAGCGCAAAGGGAAAAAAACGCGTAGAACTAACGCCAGAGGAAAATCGTTTATTAGGACTACCACCTATTGGGGCTTAAGTTGACAAATACGGCATGCAGGGCCGATTGGGTGTAACCTCTATTCCAAGTTTTGGCTAAACTCCAGACTCAAACCAATCACTTACCGATTCCTCCAAAGACCATAATGTTGGAAGTGAAACAGAGCTAATGGAGCCTCTTTTCTCTTCATGTTGGCATTGTTTATCACTTCCACGAAAGCTTACCCGCAACTTATCCCTTCTCCTTCTGTTGCATTAAGGTAATACCAATCATTCTAGTGGGATCAAAACACGCTGCTACAAGAAACCCATATCAACATAAGCAAAAGCGGGTCGTCACCCACCATTTCGATATACGACTTCACTTTTCAGTCTTCCATCATTTTTTATCATATTTCTAGGTTTCTATAAAACAATTAACTGCTTTCCAGTTCTATTCTACAGCAGCTAATTACCCATTGCCGTGCTTTAGCACTCCAACTTTAGTAAAATCCATTTAGCTCTAACCATTTATGCCTGCCGTTTCCTTTTCAGTAACTGCCTCATTCAACTTGCCGTCACGTCTTATCAGCATTATGACTGTCACATCGCCGTGCATTGAGACTAATGCATTCCCAATAATACAGCAGGACTTATCGTAATAGTAGTGACTGTTGAGTGGCAATACCACTGCGAATTAAGGCCTTTATACTTCGTTAGTTTTGTGCTGAGCATATTTAATCGAATTCCAGATGCTGCTCAAGATTCTATGCCCACTTATAAATTGTTGGCAGTGGTGTTTTGCTGCCATATTTTCTGCGCTATCAGTAACCGCGACAAATTCATTATTACAATGCATGCGCAGTCAACATTGCAAAGTTTAATTTAAGGTGATTGAGCATAAATAAATTTGCATAAAATTGCGCTAGAGTGTACGATACCACTCCAAATTTGCTGGTTTACTCAAGCACCTAGCAGCTCTTATAGGTCAACACAATCACTAACAGCAAAGCAGCTTGAGTACGTGGGTTCTAATTTTTTCTGTATAATTTTTGAAATTTTTTTGCATACTTAACTGAGGATAAAATCCACGTAGACATGAAGCCTGCTACACCTGACACCACGTTGCTGGTGATGGCACTACTTTCTGTTTGTGTTTGTAACACATTTGCAATGGTAAAATCATTGACAAAGCCATTGTCACAATTTGATATTTTTCAAACATGGAACATAAAACCAAAGTAGAACCAGCACAGTTTGTTGACGCGACATGACCAAGCATGGTATATGCACGCCAGGTAGAGTCTTAGCGCTGCAGCTGCAACTGAGTAGAACAGGACAGCAAAATGTCAAAGTCGTATTGCAGTGTTGGCTACCAAAGGTTCACGAGAAGGGCCACTTATGTACAAAATTATGTAGCGCAAAGTAGTACAACGCATCCTACGTCTACGATGCAGTTAGACTCTGAAGTGTGCCTAAAAAGCACGTGCTATCATGAAATGGAACAATAGCACCTGCATTAGAAACTGACAAATCTAGAGGCTGTCGACTAATTGGACATGCACTTTGCTCTCTTCTAATAATCGGTTTAAATAGCCTCAACTGGACTGGGAAATTGGTGATCTACAGTGTCAATCGCAAGCCTGTCATCCCTAAACCCTAGAAAACTGCAAAAGGTGAGGAAGCGTGACAATAGTGCACCTAAGAAGGAACACAAAATTCCAAATCAATTTCAGGTGTGCAAACTCAATGCATGAAGGGTTTTCTCATCATTGACGTACAACGCAGCCAAGCGTGCATTAGGTTTTGCTAGAGAATTAAGCAAAGTCAACAAAGTTAAGTTGCGACAAATGCGTGAAGGAATGATAAACACCGAACCAGTTGCATATTGCCCATGGAAATGTCACCCAAAAAGACACGTTTAGTTTTTAAGTGGTTTTATAACAGCTAGTTGCCTTTGATACACAGAATTAGGAATTCAAAGCTGGGTCAAATTTAGCATTGCCTGACTTCGAAAATGAAGCTAGGACAGAAAAATTGGCAATTTCAAGCCATTCGTGCTATAATGACTTAGTTTTCATTGATGCACATCGACGCTTTGCTCAGACGACAGCTAACTTGATTTCAACAACAAAGCACAGTTTTAACTTTAAAAATATGTTTGGTTGAACTGTGTCTGTGGAAGCCCTCATTAACGCTCATCAGCTATTAATACACTTCATGGTATTCTTTTGCTCACTTTTGTGTTCTGATTTTGCATAGAATATGGTAACTTGCCTGTAATAAGCACTTTCCAAGGCTGTCTGTGATTGCTGAAGATTACCAGTGAGAACAGCCCCTTATTTTTGGATCTTAACGATAGAGGAAGAATGGTGAACAAATCCCTGATAAAGGACTAAATTGGCTGCAGACAATTAAATCTGAATGCACTAATTTTATGCAGATAACTGAGGTTTGCCAATTACACCACAGGGAACACTTTAACGCTAGGAATCACATTATTCTAATTCGCGTTACCTTGTCATAATTTGTATTCATCTTCAATGTCACCAGAAGCTGCCTACGCATTTGCACAAGATGACGACTTCGGGAAAATCACCAAAGTCATGGCAACGTAAATTAGGTTGTACGTCATGCTGACCATTTCGTATTTAATCAATGGACTTCTTCTCATACATGTCATGAGAGTTCCATGCATCCTACAAAAAATTATTTCGCACACCTAATTGTGATCAAATGAGAGCAATATATAAGAACAAGCTAACAGAAATTAGTTCTATAATTAGAATGCTTGGCGAGACGGAATTTTCAGAAAGGTGAGCATCACAATTATTTCGCTTACATGCCATCGCGCTAATATAACTCATGGTTTGACATTTTGGGTCATTTATGAAGTCAGCATGTGCTAACTTACGAACCAAGCTAATGAGGCCATCGCTGAGGCTTGTACCATCGAACGCGCTGGTCAGTGTGTCCCCGATCCCATGGTCCGACTTGTTGTAACACAGCAATAACTTGTAGAGGCTAACCATGTTGCCTACAGAAAGCTCAAAGTTGCGTACATGCACCAGCTCTTAATCGCAGATAATATTCTTCTCGTACTATTCTAGATTTAGGTGACAAACCATCCATTTACTCCTTTATAACGTACCAGGGCACATGGTAACGATGGTGACATATTATCCTTTATTTACGATCTTCTGCTTCAAAAAGCGGTCTTTAATCTTACCCTTGTCGGTTTTTCCTTGTCTTTTAAAGGTTTCTACCTTACAACCGACAGGTGTCTCGGCCACCTACGCCCTCCATGTCTTTCGCCTTTCCTGAAGCTCTTCGCTATTACGAGGAACAAAGTGACTGTTAGCAAAGACTTCTACCCGTGTCTATTGATGACTAGGCTCACGTGGAAGTGGAGTCGCAATTTTCGCCTCTCAACATTCCAGCAATTATATCCAAATTTAAAACATACTCTGCAGCTCAAGGCGGAACGCATCGACTCTGCCAAAAGCCTCCTCATTTACAAATAATTCATTGCCAGGTTACACACTGCTTGTGCAAACAAACGTACCTCAACCGATTTGGCGCCAAACATAATTGTGTGGGTGTTGCATATGGAAAGGCATAGCAATGCCCTCCACACTGTATGCCACCCACAGCTGTCAAACGAGAATGATGGAACCTTGAAAGAAGTAACGTGGTCGCATTGATCCGCGCTGTCTCTAATGCATTAAATTCTCAGTCTAGCACCTCAACATCCGTGCAGAATACTGATACCAGCGAATTGCGAGTGAGCAAAAGGACATGGGAAGAAGTGAACGCGCAATCGTTTGCCCAGATTTGCGATGAACAAAATACAAACGTCAGACCGAATATAATTAGCACAACATGTATGTGGGTTCGACGAGCAAGTGGGCAGGTGGGTTTGGTGGTTGGATGAATAGATAAAGCTGTGTTGAACCTAAGGTCCAAGAGGCGCGCAAAATCGTTTAAAGGTTGGTGACTTTGCAAACTATTGGTATGGTAAACGATTGGGACTGACCTCTGTTTGATCCCGCCTATCTTCTCTGCCTTAACATGGACACGTCACCACAATCACAGAGTACTAACTGTGAAACGAGTGTGTATAGGCACTGCAGTAGTGAAAAGGACTAATTCTGTTTTACCAATGATGCTTTGTTTCAATTACGACTGGTGCTGCGCCACACACAGATGACTTTGTAATCTTTCCCATCGCTTTAGGCGCTATTAGTCAGATCCGAAAATTAGACAAAATTCTATTGCAGTACAAACCATCTGTTTGAATTTTCTTAACGCATTACTTATTCCCCATCTTTATGATGGCAACGCAGCCAAGAGAATGTGTACGGCTTTATGACAAAAAAGATAATGGCGTCCTGAGTAAAACACGTGTAGAGCTGTCGGGTTGTAAAATGAAGACGATGTCACGTCGCTAGTTGGGCTTAGAAGTCAAAGGCAAAATTGTGTAGAACGCTTGTTAGGAGTCGTCAATAATACTGCCACGTGCAACGGCATTTGAGATGACCATGAGGACAGATGGACACAAGTTGGCGGGACGGATTATATGTTGACGACGTTGTGAAGGAATGAAGACAATGTTCTACAGCGAAATGTTTAGCGTTTGCGGATGCAAAAACAAAGGGTTGAATGCGCAACTTACCAACGTTTATTATGATTTAGCTTGTGTTGCAAAGTGAAATTATTTATGCATAGCTAATTTTTCTGTATACCTGGTTTGAATTTTCCACAGCAGGTTAATAACACAAAAAGCCTATTTGCAATGGCAGTTCGAGGAGATCGCTGTTCTTGAGCTGCTTATCTCACCGCGCTGCTACCGTTTCGAGTGTTCAATATCCTGTCGCCCTAATCCGCAAGAACAAACGAATAATTGCCAAAAGGGGGAAAATGAGGAAAAATGATGTAGAAGATGTCGTAACAACGAAAGTCCAGCCTGAGTGGTGTGATTTGCTAACATTTTGCTCCTCACTGTTTTAGCGCCTCATCCAAAACGTGTACAATTATTTTCTGTCAGCTAGTCTGCACTTGATTATAAAACGCCAAACCTCCGTGCGTGAATCTGTGGCATGTATGAAAGTAGGATTGTACCTCAAGCACAATCTCCGNGTCATTTTTGGTGGACCCTAAATGCTCAAAAAGAGATACTGAGTAATAGCATTCTGCTTTTCTTCTTCGTTGGGCAATATGCGCTCCATGCTTTAGCCTTGAGTTGGGCTTAGAGGTCAAAGGCAAATTTTTATGGGACGCTTGTTGGGAGTCGTCACTAATACTTCCACGTGTAGCGGCATTTGAGATGACCATGAGGACGGATGGACACAAGTTGGCGGGACGGATTATATGTTGACGACGTTGTGAAGGAATGGAGACAATGTTCTACAGCAAAATTTTATCGTTTCCGGATGCAAAACAAAGAGTTCAATGCGCAAATTATCAACGTTTATTATGTTTCAGCTTGTGTTGCAAAGTAAAAATATTTATGCAAAGCTAATCTTTCTGTATACCTGGTTTGGATTTACCACAGCAGGTTAACAACACATTAGGCCTATCCGCAATGGCAGTTCAAGGAGAACACTGTGCTTGCGCTGCTTATCTCACACCGCTGCTACTGTTTCGAGTGTTCAACATGCTGTCGCCCCAATTCGCAAGAACAAACGAATAATTGCCAAAAGGGGGAAAATGAGGAAAAATGATGTAGAAGATGTCGTAACAACGAAAGTCCAGCCTGAGTGGTGTGATTTGCTAACATTTTGCTCCTCACTGTTTTAGCGCCCCATCCAAAACGTGTACAATTATTTTCTGTCAGCTAGTCTGCACTTGATTATAAAACGCCAAACCTCCGTGCGTGAATCTATGGCATTTATGAAAAAGCAGGATTGTACCTCAAGCACAATCTCCGAAATTCTACCTTTCACCTCTTCAAGCAAACTGTGTGCTTTTGGAGTCCACCTCCAATCACTCGTGATGCCCTAAGCTACCAAAGTAAATTATTTAGCACAAGAGCGTTAAAAAATTTATGCAATGAATGACTTGGAGCAAGCAAACCCAAGTAAGTCGTTTTAGGAGCCATTAATATTGCTGAGAAAGAAAAAGCACGGTGACCCAGGGCAACAGGAATGCATTTAAGCGCGCATTTACAAGAAAAGCGGGGGCCTTCTAAGAGTTTGATACTTGGATAAAGTGCCTCCTTCCTTGCGTCTACTGTCAATGCCCTTAAAGTGGAAGTCGTAATTGACGAATTGCATCCACTCCTCCAAGTTGACCTCTCCGGTATCCAGCGGCCTGACACAAAACAATCGCCAATCCACCGCAGTAGTTGCAAGTGGGCAATCCACAAGGTTGTTGAAACTTGCAATGAAGTCTGCAAAGACATGCATTTCATTAATTGGATTTTCCTGACTCCTTGGGAAGATGGCTATGATTAATATTTGATGCGGCTTGATGGCATCCAAGAGGTGCAGTAGTTGATGTCTGGAACGAAAATCTGGATCCATCAGGAACACGTAGCAGTCATAGTTCAAGATGTTACCTTTAAATTTTATTTGCTCGAATTCATCGTAATATATTATGCCATCATATCCATTCTCATGGGTAGCATAGTTATAATTCAAAATATTAATAACATCGAAGCGATGAGGACCACGCCTTAGCGATTCATGGAGGTATAGGGTGTGAAAAATGGGGTGGTAGTAATCCAGCTTGTAGAGCGCGAAGAAGCAAAATATGTCAGCAGTGAATGTGAGGCAACAATTGATAATCCGTCGAGAAGAAAAAGGGCTTGACTGAGATGAATACTGTCGAAACAAGTTCGTTTCCTTCAAACTGTATTCGATAGCAGGAAGCAAGTTCCCATCGACAGTTGGGGAGGTTTGAGAAAAGAGAAGGCAACAGAGATGCTTATCCAGCCACTTCCAGTTGCTGATATGACGAGTCATTGCCTGATTTGATTGCCGACTTGACAGTATCCATCGCCAGTTGGGAATGGCATTGCAGGCATTCACCAAGTCCTCCACATCGAGCAATTTGCATATGCGAAGTGCTAATTCAGCTGGAAATTCGATGATTTTACGTTGTTTCTAAAGTATAGGGGAAGCATGTCATAGTTAATGACACGAAGTGGGTCGAGGGCAACGTGGTGACGGAGAATACAAGGAGAGCAATAAATGGGAAGCAATAAAGATAAAGAGGTATGCCGAAGTTAATTGAAGTTGCAGAAACCCACCATTATCAAACAATGCAAAGTTGGATTGACCGTGAGCAGTGGTGACGAGGCTTAAATACTGGCGGTCTAGAAGGGGAGGATGGGGGTATTTAAGTGACCTTAAAACACGTTAGTGCGTTGGCCCGTTTCTTGTCGTTTATTCACCATGGCCCAGATGCGTTCCCCCTGTCCGATGACAAGGAATGCCGTAAGCNTGGAAGGGGAGGAAGGGGTGTTTAAGTGACCTTAAAATGGCGTTGGCGCATTGGCCCGTTTCGTGTCGTTTAATCACCATGGCCCAGATGCGTTCCCCCTGTCCGATGACAATGAATGCCGTAAGCTTACATGGGCTCACACACTCCTGCACATGATATGCTCTTCTAATTCGATTCACCACCTACTCACTTCACGCGACTATTATTTACTACAAAGTTCCTCTCAACAGTGCCACATATTGGTGGTACCTGCGTTTTATTTTTAGGCTAACTACTCCCATGAAAGTGCGTCTCAATCCATGACCCACCTTATCTGTGATTAACGGGGTAACGCAGGACGAACAAGAAAAATCGAATCGACGCCTTCCCTTTCACTCTTAGCCAGTGTGCGCAAAAGAGCTGACAGAGATTTGTGCATTTTATATTTACTTAGTGTTGCTATGCGATAAGACTAGATTAAATCGTGGCTTGGGCCGAAATGGGGTTCATGTGTTGGGCTAGCTTATGCTTAGGTGATACCAAATACCTGTCCTTTGACAGGGAAGGAGAATGAAGTTCATGAGCTCTCTTAAATACATAAGCTCAATTCAACATGATTGCTCAGAATGGACACCTTGTAGTTGGCTTTCTTGACACGAATACTGCTGCCTTATGCAGCCAATGGAAACTTGTTGCCGCATCGGATGAAGCAGCACTTTCTACGTAGACAGAATTTTGGCAACACTGCGATGATGTGTCATCTTACCTAGCCACAGTTTCACTTTCCCTTTCGACAAATATTTGCTTGGACTTAGGAACCAGGATAGCTATGCAAAGAACACCCGAAATAGTAGCGGCACGATGGAGTTGGCAATATAAGTATTGCGCCTAAATTGGCCACTTTTATGGATGTATCACGAACTCTCCGAATTGTCACTACAAATAGGCAGACCATAATAGCATCTCTTTGTAAAGAATTATGTCATTTTATACAACAGTCCTCCTCATAACTTATTTATCTCATTCAAGAGGTATCAACGCAGAAGTTGAAAGACAAATAATCACCAAAGATGTTGATTAGAAGTCACGTTTGCCCTACTTATGGTAGTCATGATGAAAAGATATGGCGCAGCGTCTGAAACCATGCAACCCACGTCCTTCAACCTAGGCGACATAACACGATTCAATACGTTGACATCGGGGTAGTGTAAGTCTCATCCTCCATCCGACTTCCGGACCCGTTAACACACGTCATCTCTGCTACGCGGAATAGCACTGAGCGAATTCCTCATTAGCAGCAGGATGTTCCATTCACGCCCTTCGTCTGCATCTTTTTTTAAGGTGCGCCAACAACCAGTTCGCTGTCGCGAAAGTTAAAACGAATGCCATCAACTTTTCTGCCTGTGTCTATTCATGAGAAAACTCAAATGAGGGTAGACTTGCGACAAATACAGCAA
The DNA here is from genome assembly GCA_001693075.2 of Taenia saginata. Lineage (NCBI taxonomy): Eukaryota > Metazoa > Platyhelminthes > Cestoda > Cyclophyllidea > Taeniidae > Taenia > Taenia saginata. The sequence goes on along the minus strand of LWMK02000303.1, from coordinate 56,153 downwards.
TCGCGATGGATGAGAAATAAGCTCGCGAGTATGCTGTTCATGTCTTGTTCGAATTTTCGGTGGAAACTCAGCAATATTCCTTTCAGTGGGAAGCTGCCATAGCAGCTAATTCTCAAGACCCTGTTACATTACAAAATTATGCTTCTAAATTTTTCGACACTTTTGGAAAGCTGTTAGAACTTTTGAGCCAAGTGCTTGAAATAGGCGCATTTTGTAATGAACATAAGTGCAAAACCATATGTTTAGGCTTTGCAAAATCATGAACACTGAGTCAGTCTTTTTATGAAAGGCATTTATGGGTCGACGACTTTACATTTCTTCAAGATTAGGGATTGGGATTGCTGTCCGCATGCGAAGAGCAACAGCACGATTTGGCGCTATTAACTTTTTCGTCCACTTTAGGTAGCCCTACTACCACAAAAGTAGCAAAATCACTTTGTCTTCGCCTATTTTCTCAGCTCGAATATGTACATGGCACCACAATTAAATTTCCTCATCAATTCTTACTCTATTTGTTAAAATGGAAAAGGAGAAGCCATTCTAATGCTACGCAAACATTTAATCGCAGTTTTCTATAATATTACATGCCAATAATTTGGAAAAGCGAATCCGTTTTAGATGGTTTGACACCTGTAAGGGCCATTGATGTTGATGATGTGACGAGAGAACCACGACAATAACGCGCCATGCAAACATCGGGTAAGTCTGAGATTCATGCAAACATTTAATCGCAGTTTTCTATAATGTTACATGCCAATAATTTTGAAAAGTGAACCCATTTAGATGATGTGACACCTGTAAGGACCATTGATGTTGATGATGTGACGAGAGAACCACGACAATAACACGCCATGCAAACATGGGGTAAGTCTGTGATTGTTCTTTTACTAGACGCGAAATAAGAGCTAGTTAGCATGTGTGATGGTCGATTTAAAATAAGTCAAAAAGCACTACAATCATCGGCTTCAACTCCTTATTTTTTATCTTTCCATAAAAATATATGCTTTACCCGGAATTAAAAATAGTACGGGGAAAGTGATGTTTATAAACAGGCTTAGTAATAGAGGCCCAAGCATGTTGTTTTCGGTTTACGCGATCTTGCACACTATTGG